>PVHX01004009.1:0-64350 GCA_004024805.1 Geosciurus inauris
TTGGTACTGGGGATTGAACTCAGGGGTACTCGACCACTGAGCCACATCCCCAGCCCTATTTTGTGTTTTTTATGTAGAGACAGGGTTTCACTGAGTTGCTTTTAGCACCTTGCCATTGCTGAGGCTGGCTTTGAACTCGTGATTCTCCTGTCTCAGCCTCCCTAAGTGCTGGGATTACAGGCTTGAGCCACCGCACCCAGCCAATGTTTGCTTTCAAATGCTGCTGTGAGTTCAGGGCTCTCAGAAGCTGAAGAGGTGTCAAGAAGTAGCCCAGGTCCAGCCTATAGTTTTCTTTTCTTTCTTTCTTTTCTTAAATACCTTTATTTTATTTACTTATTTATATGTGGTGCTGAGAATCGAACCCAGGGCTTCATACATGCAAGGCAAGCATTCTACCACTGACCCACAACCCCAGCTCCCAGCCTATAGTTTTCTATGTGTATGGGATCCTGTGCTTCCTCTAGGACCTCAGGGCCCTCTCTTTGCTGAAGGCCATCTAGTTATCTTTCAGAGGAGCCCTGTATCACCAGCCCTCTTATCTGCAGTATATGAGGAGAAAATTGAGTGTAGGAAGCCACCAGGTAGCCACAGGCTCTCAATCTCGTGTCTGCCCTCTGGCTGTGTATCCCTAGGCAAGTGCCTTACTGTTTCCCCTCCAAGGACACCATCTGTTGGGGTGGCTATGAGGAGGAACTTAAACCCCCAGCACCATGGCCACACAGTGGAGATGACTAGGGACATTGATCCTAGGGTCATTTGGCAGAGAATGCTGCTCCCAGGTATGGGGAGGAGGGCTTCTCTAGAGACATCTCCTAGTATAAGGTCCCACCTCCTTGGAGGTCAAACAGGAGGTGGGATAGAAGAGAGGTTCTGAGCCAAGAAGCTAGCTGCTTTCAGAGGCAACATGGCCAACCAGGCAGGGTTGGGGCAGAAGCTACCTGTTTTGCAGGCCTCTAAGTGACCATGGAGGGACCTTGCTATGGTTATCCTCCAGCCTGCTCTTTTACCCAACGTTCACAGCAAGTAGCATTAGGGCTGGCCATTAACCCCCATTGATTCTGCACAAACAAATATCCCTGTCCATCTCTGCATGGACTGGAGTGAGTGAATACCTGTGGGGGTAAGAGGGCCCTTTGGGCCAGTGGCATGCTCTGCCCCATTCTGAGCACAGAGCTTGTGCTCCCAGGGCTCTATGCATGGGCCCTCCTTGCTGCACGGCAAGGAACCTGCAACTCGTCTCCTGGGAACCTTCTTGTAACCAATTGTTGAGTGCATTCTAAATGCACAAGGTCATTCTCTCTTTCCTTCCACTGATCTGGCCCCAGCAATCTTTGTAGCATGTAAGATTCAAATGTTTAAAATGGCCCAATAAGAAGAAATGATGCAGCTACTCAGCCCCACAGTGGAGAGCCAGGTTGGGGCTCACCTCCTCATTTCTTCAGGAGGAGCTTGGCTTAGGAAGGGGACTGGTCTCACATTCACATTCCATTTATTTAGACACTGACTAGCTCAGGGTCTCCGGGAATGACTTCTTTTTGAATTCCACGAAAAAAAGGATCTGACTTACTCTTCCTGATGGCCCTCTTTGGGCAGAACTTCTCATGACTTCATTCAGGTGCATGTGTGTTTGTACCCATCTCCCAGGATTGCCCCTCTGGAAACTCTCCATCACTCTGCCTCTCACTGAGCTCATTCTACAGTCCTTGCTGGCTCATCTTGGAACCACTACTGACCAGAAAAAGTAACCACTGTGTCTGGCCTCTGGCTTTAGGCCACTTCAGCCCCAGCTGGACCCCACAGGGTCAGGGTGGAGCAGCCTGCAGGCCTTACAGTAGGGCAGGATGCATAGGGCCTCATTTCCCTGGCTCCAGGCAGACCTTGACTAGATAACTGACAGATGGAGGGAGAAGGCATGGGCGGAGGAGCGCCCTGGCTGTGGGCCTGGCATTTGCTGTGCTCGTGAGGAGTAAGCCTCCGCCCTCTGGGAAACATCACAATGAACAGACAGGGTTTTTGACCATGAGATCTCATGGAGCTGCAAGGAAGCCACTTGGCAGAAAGAGCCCAAAGGCCCACCTGGGACACCTGGGTTCACTTGGTTGGGTAGTGGAGCAGGGAAGATGAGGCACAGGCTTTGGATTCCAACAAACTTAGGTTCAAATTCTGGCCCCACTCTGTCCCGTGAGACAAGGCCCATGAGCTTCCTGAGCCTCAGTTTCCTCATCTGTAAATGTAATAGTCATGCTGACTACCGCACTACTGTGCTGCTTAAATGGAACAGTGTGTGGCAACAGCACAGCTCAGTACCTAGTGCCCAGCTGGGGCTCAAGAAGTGCGGCGTGTCCTCAAGTCTGTATTGGCAATGGGGAGCCATGGATGGTTTTGAGCTGAGGGATAATATTATGGGGGTATCTGGTTCAACAAAAAGCAGCTTCTAACTACCTTTCAGACCAAGGTGAACCAGAAATCCCTTGTGTATGGATTCCTGTAACCAGGCCTTACATGATAGTCCCAAAGGGCAATTTCCTCCCTCCTGCCCGCACCCCCCCCCAGCATAAATATTATATGCAAGTGTTTTTAAGTCATTTCATCATGAAAAGAAGTGATTTAACATAACTATTACCCAGGATTCTTCATGAAATATGCATCAAGCAATTAGGTCTAAAAGCAAGAGGTGAGGCCTCGCACCCTGCTTGGAGGCCGGCAGCTGTGGGCTGAGTGGTGTTTTATTAAAGCTGGTGATTAGGAGGCAAGGCGGGGCCTGTGATTAGCCCTGCACACCAGGCCCTGTCTGCTCATCCTGGTGACAAGAAGATGCTTTTTGTGATGATGATGAGCAATCTGAGTGCATAACAGCCCCAGCACCCCCCGCCTCCATGACCTTACAAGACTCATTAGATAGGTCACCCACCAGAGACACCCCTAATTATGACTTTGCTCTCACAAGATGTCCTATCAAAGAGATGGGACTGACACAGGCAGTGGCAGCAAGGCAGGAGTCTGTCAGAGCTCCTTGGGGACGGTGCCTTCCCAGAATGACAGTGGTGCCCCATGCCTCAACAGCTTCTCTGGAGCTATTGCCTTAAAGAGAAGCATCCAGAGCTCATCCCACCTGGACCTGGAAACCAGGACCTGGGTTCTAGCTGCACCTGCTCTTCCCCTTGCTGTGCACCTTGGGCAAGGATGGTGTTCCTCTCTGGCCTGTTTTCTCCAAGGTACCAAGGAAGTAAGAGAGATGTCCCCCAGACTGCTTCTAACTCCAAAAATGTTCTGTTCAAAGCCACTGTGGCTACGTATACCCCATATCTGAGGCACTCCTTTTTTCTCCATAGAAATTTTAATCTTAGGTTGACATGCTTCTCTTTCGTCCTGTTGGAAGTTATTAAAACCATCACTGAGGTGCTGGGAGTGGTGGTGCATGCCTATAATCCCAGAGGCCCGGGAGGTTGAGGCAGGAGGATCATGAGTTCAAAGCCAGTCTCAGCAACTTAGCAAGAACCCTAAGCAACTCAGTAAGATCCTGTCTCTAAATAAAATACAAAAAAAGGGGGCTGGGGATGTGGCTTAATGGTTAAGTGCCCCTGGGTTCAATCCAGTAGCAAACAAAAAACCCATCACTGACAGCCACTTTTCAGGCTTCAACTGTTGTTAGGTGGCCTCTCATTCATTGAGACTTTGTGACCAGTCAGGATATATTATGGGAACATAGCTCTTGAATGTGTGTGGACAAGGTGTCCCCTGACCATAGCAGATCCTCCTGGAACCCAGGAACCCCTTGGGGTGTTCATGGCTGGGGTCTTCACCATTCAGAACACACAGTTCCAATCCTGAGACATCCCCTTATGTACATGTCATACATTCTGGTCTTTCCTGCCCAGCCCTTCCACTACCTCTGACTTGCCATCAGCCTAGTGGGGTGGGCATTGTGGATGCAGAGATTCAGTGTCGGGGAGACACTTGCTCAGGGTCTGGCACCTCTTGCCTGACACCCTGCCTGGCCTCATGGGGAGCATCAGTGGATAGGCAGGGTAGTCTTCTGGCTCTGGAGTTGCTGAGATCAAGACTATCTGCTATGATTGCTGTGTAACCATGGGCCAGTGACCTTCCCTGCCTGTGCCTTAGTACTCAGGGGCACAGGGTCTGGTTAAGAGGAAGTATGTGGGAGCCACTGGCTCCAAAGACAGTGATCCAGGTTGATGCCCCGGTGAGCAGAACCGAGGCCCAGCAGCAGCAGAGGGAGAGAGACTGTCTTCAGAGGCCTTTCTGCAGGAAGCCCTCTGGGCTAGGGAACAGATGGCGTTTACACAGGAAACCAGGGCTGGAGGGTGGGCCTCAGAGCCAATCATGGATCCATTTGGGGCAGGGACAGAGCCCAGCAAAGCACTGGCAGCCTGGGGGCCAGAGAAGCACAGGTATAGTGCTTGAGCCCAGGAGGGTCAGTGTGGAACCTTTTACTCAGCCTGGTCGGTCAGGCCAGGGACTGGGTGGGAGTTCTTAGGGTCTAAACTCCGGTCCCAGGTCTGCCTTGGTGTCTGAGCTTCATGACCAGCTTGGCTCAGGGTGACAAGCTAGTGGGTGCTTAAATGGGTGAAATAGTTATGTGTCGTGTCAGGGAACAAACAGCAGGTCCCATAAGTGGGAAGGACTCAGGGAGGCATCTGGGCTCAGTGTTGGGAATGGAGGCAAAGATGACAGTGTGTAATTTCTACTACCTGGTAGCTTATTCCAAGCTGGTGGCCTGGAAAAGAGGAGCATCAACTCCCACCTATGGTACTGTCAGCACTGCTGCTACCATCACTGCCCGCTGGATATAGTGTAAGACGAACCAATGGAAAATGTCACATTCACTCATTTAGGAAGTGAAATGGGCTAAAAATGCACATGGGCAGAGCTGTGCCTATGTGGCTCCCCGGCTGCTATGATCCTCTAACAAGTCCTTTGCTCTGCCCGCAACCCCAATAGATCTGGGAGGGTCCCAACCCCATGGTTGGACTCCCCAGAACATGACCCCGCCCAGCACCTGCCTAGGGGAATGATGTGGTGAAGTCTTTCCCTCCTCTCTTCCTGGAATCCTGCCTCCAGGCCAAACTGAGCATCAGCACAGAGCTCTCCAGCTTTCCTGTTCTTAGCCCCGTGGTTGAAGTACATCATCTAAAGCACTCCCAATCCTTTCCAAGCTGGCGCAGATTTGCAATCTCTCCAGGGTGCTGAGCAGATGAATCCCCACTCATGTGGGACTTTGCACTTTCCATTTAATGCTCTCACTGTTGCCTTTCTATGGGCCTAAGCAAGTGTGCCTTCTCAGACACATTGAGGCAATTCTCTGGCGAACTGACCCTTCACGGAGGAGCAGAACTTGCCACAGGCTCTGTAATTAAAACATTGCCAGCCTTAAAAAAATCTTGATTTAAATTTCAGTTCTTTTGCAGAAATTATTCTCTCTTGAAAACGTAATTGCTCTCCGAATGATTTCCTTTAAGCCGGGGGTGACATCTCTAAATGCATTATTACGAACAGACATATTGCTCAGTGCCCACACTTCATTAAGCATTTGTTCTGCCCATTTGAAAATGGTGTTATGAGTGGGCACTTGGGGGCCAGTCCTGAGTGGAGGGGACGTGTTTAAGTCTTCTGCATCCAGAAGACTCAGCCTTGCAGGGTATGGCTGTGGGCCTTTGGAAGCCAGGCTCCCTGGGCTGTTCACAAGTCAACCAGTGGACGTGGTTGCAGGAAGTTGGGAAGCCCCAGCTTTCCATCTAAGGGATAAGTACTTGATAAACTGGGCCTTGCTTTGGAAACTCAAGCCTCTGCAAGTGTGACAGCAGAGCCATCCTGCCGCCATGAAAGGCCAGGCTTGGCTGAGTGGGCAGGGAAAGGATGGCCTGTGCAAAAGCAGGCTGATGGAGGCCTGAGTGAGCCAATATGGCTGGAACCCAGGGCGTGAGATGGGAGAGGTCTGCTGGTGCCGCGCAGTGCCATTTGTTGGACCATGGCCTTGGCCCTCTGTGAGCTGCGCCAACCCAGCACGCTGATGCAGGGCAGGCTGCATGGTCCTGGAGGCACATAGACTCAGATTCCAGCTCTAAGGAACCAACTACTGCTCTTCCTTCAGCAGATACTCTGAGGTCTGGTGTGGTGGGGACAGCGACCTAGCCCTGCTTCTCTATGGTGTTCTCAGGGAAATTGGGGAAGTTTTAGAAGGCAATGCCTATGGAGGTGGGGGTATCCTCAGAGCAGTCACATTAAGGAGTTCTGCCTTAGGGAGCTTGGGAGACTGGGGAGTGCCTGCCCAGGGCATGCTGGGAGAGAGCACACATTATGCCCACATTCCATTGGCTACAGCTAGTCACGTGGCTAACTAGACCCAAGGGAGGCTGGGAAATGTAGTCCCTGGCTGAGTGGCCCTTTCTCAGTAACAGTTCCTCGCTACTAAGAGGGGAAGATGGCCAGCCATCCCTGACACACCTTTTCATCATGTGATAGCCAGGTATAGACCCCTGTCTTGCCTGTTTGTTATGACATTGGGGACATGAGCATACTTTGCCCTGGCAAGGCAAGGCTTAAGCTGGTATTGCATCAGTAACAGCCAGAGGGCCCTCCCAGCCGCACCCCAGAAGTCCCCAGAAGCTCTCAGGGTAGAAAGACCCTCCGGCCTCAGTAGTTGCTGCTGTTTCCTGGTTAGGCACTGGAACTGGGAGTGCTCTTGGGTACAGCGGCATTTCAGCCAGTCTCTGGCTTCACTCCTGGCTTGGAAAGGTGCAGCTCATAGCTGCTTTTTGGCTGGGATCCCTTCTGCCCCAGGCAGCTGAGGAGTCCTTGTACCTTAGCAGGTATTTGATCCCAGTGCCAGTGGGATAGTTCTTGGGGAATAAGCAAAAGTGAGGGGCACCGTGACAAATGCTCCTTTTCTCCCCAGCCACCCCCGCTTCCTCAGCCCCAGCAACCTGCAGATCCTGCTAACCTCTGTGTTTTGTTCACAGGAGCAACCAGGGCTTTATGCACATGAAACTGGCCAAAACCAAAGAGAAATACATTCTGGGTCAGAACAGTCCACCATTCGACAGTGTCCCAGAAGTCATCCACTACTACACCACCAGAAAGCTACCCATCAAAGGGGCTGAACACTTGTCCCTCCTCTACCCCGTGGCCGTGAGGACCCTGTGAGCAGACCAGCCCCTCCCTGCTCTGTGACAGAGCCCAAGACTTGGAGGAGACAGCAGGGCACCAGCCCCGACCAGCCTGGCTGTGTTGCCACCCTGTCCACTTTGTCGTGTGTATGGTACTAGCATACCACTGCATGTCTTAGAATGCTGTTGCCATTTAGGGGGGTCAGGGGCTGGAGAAGGCCTGGATGAAGGCCCAGGGGTCCCCACCCCCACCCCCATCTTGAGTTCTGTGAATTAAAATATTTGCAATCCAAAGAGATGCCTTCCAGGATGAACAAAGGCAGAGCAGCTCTGGGGGCGGGGCGGGCAGGCGGGAGCTCCTGGGCTGCATCTCTTTGTTCCCCAGCTGCCATGAACTCACACCTGTGTATGGGCAAAGTTTTCCCACTGGTGCTGGGAGCTGACTGTTGGCTTCCAGAGCCCAGGTGGCCTAGGGGCCACTCCCTCTGGCGTGTGCATATCTGAGTGTGCACATAGGCACATACATGAGAGAACATGGCCACACACACACACACACACACACACACACACACACACACACACTAAGCCCCATCTACTTTTAGTCACAGTGTAATCATTAGATCTCTAAGGAATCATTGTGCAGTCAAAAAGAGGATGCAACTATTTATGAATAGGGTGTGTAAATAAAATAGTCATTTAATATATATTCTTATCCCTTTTTTTATATACCACAGTGATGCTCCATGGAGGCAGTACTTGCCTGCTGTTTTCATGCCCTGAGCAAGGTGTGTCTCCTGGGCTTGCTGGTTGGTGTGACAGGCCCTGGGTGGGATGAGGCCAGAGACTCCAGGCAGGCATCTGATTGGGCAGAGGCACACAGGGGAGGCAGCTTGGCCAGAGGACAGTCACCTGCAGAAAGATGTCGTTGGGCCCTGAGTTGGGGCTTCAGCAATACAGTCAGGCTGATCAAGCAACCAGGCCCCTCCTGCCAGTGACAACCAAGTCTGGCTTAACCCTTAGGTGCCCAGCACCCAGCAATCTAAAAAGGGTTCTTCCCATTATCCAGTGTTACCCTGTGGGGAAAAGGGAGGCTCAGACAGGGAATGTCTTCTGTCCAAGGTCACACAGTTTATAAGCAGCAGAACAGACTCCAGGGCTACTGCTCAACCAATCATTGGTTCTGCATGACCTCACTGTCACCCTGCTCTAGGGGCAGGGAGCAGAGACATGGATGCTGGTCATCCACACTGTGTCCACACAAATAAAACCATATACACCACACAAATAGCATCATGTGCCTGCCTTCCCCATCGCTCCGCAGCATGATAGATGGGGCTGCCACCTGCTGAATGAGGTGCAAGACATTCAGCCATGGTTCTGCAGCCTGCTGCGAGCACAGGATCTGAATAGACTAGACTGGAAGTGTGGAGCCCACTGTGACCGTCATCCCCATCACACGGGGGGTGGGGGGGACATGACAGGAGGAGCTGAGTATAGACATCACCAGAGATGGCTCTGGCTGCTGTGCTGCTCAGATGCGAAGACAGAGGCCCAAAGGGGAAGGATTTGCCAAGGCCACCTGTCAGGCTGGGGCAGAACAGGACTAAAAGCTACATTTGAGCGGCTGCCATGGATTTCAGTAGTTTGTGGCCAAAACCATTTCCTTGGCTCCCCTTCCTTAACGCCCAGCCTGCCTCTGGGGTCCTTCTCCCGGTCCCTGTGTCGGTCCAGAGGCTCCAGCCCCTCAGGATTACTGAGTTGGCTGCAGCCTGGATTTAGTCTCCAGTGAAGCCAACCCTGACCCTTGCCTGTTTTGCGGTGTCTTTCAGGGCACTGGGGGGACAGAAGTGACCAGGGCCTCTGCTGGGGGTGAATGAGAAAAATGAGCCAGGAACTGGCACCTGTCCAAACAGGTGCCATGGGAATCTGGCTCCCCAGAACACCTGGTAGGGGCTGAGGATGTGAGGAGGCAACCCCTTGAGCCAATAGGAGGGTAGGGCTTTCGTTAGCAGGCTCAGATTTGGCCTCCCAGGCACTTCCTGAGAGCTGCACAGCCCTCCTGGAGCCCGTCTGCCAGAGACTTTCTCAGAAAGGCTCTGCCTGTGGGTGAGGGGAAGCTGTGCTCCCCCCTCTCCTCTTGGCTTTGCTCCTTTAAGGAATTCTGAGGACCCTCCCAACCCCCCTGCCTTCATCTTCTAGAACTTTCCCCAAAGACCCTGCTCCCCTTAGGGGTCAGGGCTGGCAGAGGAGCCAGCACACAGGATAGAAGCTGCTAAAAGGAATTTTTTTTTCCTTAATTTTATGAACCTCTCCCTCTTCTTCCTCTAATTGTGGCCGTTTCCTCTGTCATCGTGTATTCATGTTTTCTTGGACATCTAACAATTGAAACAGCTTTTCCCTTTCAGAAACACTCACATTCAGGTTATTGGCGTTGGTTTGGTTTTTGTTTTAGTTTTTTTTTTTTTTTTTTTCATCTGCTGCCAATTAATGGAAAGGGGGGAAAAATGAGCTGGATTTCTTTGAGTGAAAAGAAAAGCTCCCTGCCACACAATATCTCGCCCTCAGCATCTTGTCTCAGAACACAACCTCCAGCCACCAACGGGCCTCCCTGCTCAGAGCCACAGGGCCATTGTTTTCTTTCTTTGCCTCCTTTGCTGACTTCATTGTTGACCACAATGCCCTGGGCACTTCAGCAGCTCTGTCCTTGAGCACTGAAGAGTCAAGGGCCCTTTTGGCAGCCCAGCAGAACAAAATGGCATCCACAGAAAGAAAGGAGGCTTTGTGGGGGAGAGGCCCACCTGCCTGTCAGCTCAAAGCCCTTCAGTTGGGGGTCTCCTGGAGAGACTCCCAGGGTAATCCTGCACAGGAGAGCAGTGAAAGGCTGAGTCTTCAGGCAGGCTGGGCCTCTCTCCCTGCAGGGTGACTCTGGGCTGGTGGCAGGAGCCATCCTGGTGGAGCTTCCACCAAGGGCCTCATATCAACAGGTGAAGTCCTCTCAGGGTCTCTGTCTCCACAGCAGTTACAGGACCCAAGACTGTGAACACCAAGCCCAGTGGCTCTCAGAGACACTCTCAGAAGTTGTTGATGTCACTTGAGCAAGGGCCCAGCAAGGGGACAGGTGGCCAGGCCTACCCTGTACTCTCACAGGCCATGAAGACAGTATGTGCAGAAAGCCTGCCAGTGGAGCAAACTGGCTTTTGGGGTGGACACTCCTCTCGAAGGGCCCTGCTCAATCAGATGACTGTCCAACAAACCACCCTGTCGCTTCACGCTTCTGGAATTGATGACCAGCAAAGACCAAATTTTGAAGGCACCCTCGGCACAAGTGGCCCTCAGCCTCTCCATCACCCTCTTTGGGGCTGTTTGTATGACTGCCTCCTTCTGACCATTTGTGGCTGAAAATATGTCCTGTAAAATTCCAATTCTATGTGATACACTGTATAATGATGTATATTTAATGTGAAGTTTTTAATATACAAATGTCTTGTTTAAGTGCGCCTCCTTGTACACGCATGCCTCATTTCTTTTTCTTTTTTGGGGGTGGTGCTGGGGATTGAACTCAGGCACTCGACCACTGAGCCACATCACCAGGCCTATTTTGTGTCTTATGTAGAGACAGGGTGTCACTGAGTTGCTTAGTGCCTCGCCATTGTTGAGGCTGGCTTTGAACTCACGATTCTCCTGTCTCAGCCTCCCTAAGTGTTGCGATTACAGGCATGCGCCACTGCGCCCAGCGCATGCCTGATTTCTTTAAAACACAACTCTGTGCCCCAGGAATCTCGGCAGATGGCCTTCTGCTTGCAAAGGCTGAGCTTCTGCCGTCGCCCCCCACAAAGGTAGATTGTTCCAGGAAAGAAGGAACCTTTCTGCTTCCTGATGATAGGACGAAGATCCCTAATGAGCTTGTTAAATGAAAACTAATTAATTTGTTCAGCAGACATTTCACTAAGTGTCTCCTGGTCCTCAGGTCTGATAGATACAGACAAAGATAAGTAGACCCAGCCCCTGGCCTCAAGAAGTTTGCAATGTGAAAAAACAAACACAAAATTCTACACGATACAGTAGAGGTGGCCCAAGGTATATGAGAGCCCGGATTGGGGGATAGGGATTGAATATGCCACCACCAGGACAAGCTGGGCCTTGGAGGCTGTTCCAGGCCAAGGAGCAGGCATCGGATCCTCAGGGAAAGTTGAAAGGCCTGGTGGGGCACACCCTGCCTTGACAGGAGATGGCAGGGCTCCCGAGTCTCCCAGGGCTTATTGCTCTGGAGGCAAATCAGGGCAAGGGAAGGCATGTTCACCTCCTCCAAGCTGGAAATCATTCTTGGTCTCCCTGAAGACTCTGGAAGATGCTTGCCTCCTCTTTTAGAGTAGGCAAATCCTTAAGGAGAGAAGGGCAGGACACAACTCCTGGCACACAGTCTCCCATTGTCTGCCTGGACACCATGCTTGTGTTGACATCATCGTGCAGACTCGTCTACCTGAGGCAAGGAGGGACCCTTCTCCCTCATGTGGATCAGCATGCGGTGTCCATGCCACATGGAGTCAGAGAGCTTACACTGGAGTATTCCTCCAACCCTCTCTCCCCACCCAACTCCCAAGTGTGGCCTGGACCCCAGGTGATGCCTCTGGGCTCCTCAGGCTTCGGTCTCCTCCCTTCCCACATCCCAGTGATACAGAACCTACACCTCCATCCCTCAGGTGCCGACCCTCCCACCCCCATTCCATCTCCCCGACACACACATACACAGGATGTCCAAAAATGTCCCTGGACTTAGCCAGGACCCAAGAGCAAGGCCAATGCCAGTTTCTGCCACCAGGAATTTCCTGTAAGGATGGAGAAAAGGCCACCTCTAAACTACTTTGGGGGAGTTTCTAAAATTTTTTTGAGTTAAAGATGGACAGAATGCCTTTATTTTATTTGTTTATTTTTATGTGGTGCTAAAGATTGAACCCAGTGCCTCACCCATGCTAGGCAAGCGCTCTGCCACTGAGCTACAACCCCAGCCCTGGGGAAGTTTTTGTATCTGCTTAAGTTCAGTCTAAACATAGCATGAAACAGAGATGGCATCGGGCTAGTGAGCAAAGAGGAGCAGGCCAGGCACAGAAAAAATACCTCCTTCAAGAGTGTAAGCTGGGGCTGGGGTTGTGGCTCAGTGGTAGAGCGATTGCCTCGCATGCATGAGGCACTTGCATAAAAATAAAAGAAATTGTGTCCATCTACAACTAAATATATATATTTATATATTATATATATGTTATATATATAATATATATTAAGCTGTGGTGGACCCAGCAGGCCCAGAGAGGGACAGGGGCCTACCCAAGGCCATACAGCAACTCCAGCTCCACGTGCTTCAGGGTGCTGGAGGGTGGCCCATGCAGCTGTGGGAAGACTGAAGTGGGCTCATCTTAGAGGTTATGAGCCAGGCTTTCCTCACTGGCTCGCTCCTGATAGGAACATTTCAGGCGTGCAGTGGCTGCTATCATCTCTGGCTTTGGAGACCCCTTCCAAAGGAGCCACAGTCTGACCCAACGTCACCCATCAGAATGACTCCAGTGCCCTCGTGTGGTTCTCCTCAACATTGCAGCCCAACCTACGGAGAGGAAAACAGCCTCCAAGTTAGAGGAGCTGTTTGAGATGAAAAAAACGGGACATCCTAGACAAAGGGAATCGCACTGAGAGGCGCTTGCTCTTTGACCCCCAGTCCAATGCTCTTCCCACTGTGTCCTGCAACAAAGCCCCACTGATGCATGCCAGCAGAGGAGGAAAGTCAGGCTGAATCAGTACAGAATGATTTTACACAATTTTTAAAATACTGACTTTGTGATTATAAAATTAGTATGTACTTGCTGAATTTGTAAATTTCAGGAAAAGTTGCATTTCAGGAAACTATAAAGAAGATAATTACCCTAAACTCAAGAGAACAGTTAACATTCTGAAGTATCTCCTCAGTCTTAATTCTATGCACATATACTTTATTTTAAATGAAATTGGGCCTGTGCTTATGTAGTTTTGTGCCTTTTTTTTTAACTTAACATAATGTCATTTTCCCTTTATGTTACAAAATCTCCCACAACATGATATTTTTCATAGCTGCATTATATTCTATTTTAATTTAAACAAGCTTAAACAAGCTCTGCAGGGAATACCTGCAGAAATTTTTATCCATATTTCTGTTTCGTTTTGTTTTTTTTCATCCAAGGAGAGAAATTCATAGAAATGGCATTTCTGAGTCAAAGGTACATCTTTTTTTTTTTTTTTTTTTTTTGGTACTGGGGATTGAACTCAGGGGCACTCAACCACTGAGCCACATCCCCAGACCTATTTTGTATTTTATGTAGAGACAGGGTCTCACTGAGGTGCTTAGTACCTCGCCATTGCTGAGTCTGGCTTTGAACTGGCGATTCTCCTGTCTCAGCCTCCCTAAGTGCTGGGATTACAGGCTTGAGCCACCGCGCCCGGCTCAAAGGTACATCTTTTGAGTTTTTCTGTCCACCAGAGACTGTGTCTAGGAGTACCCCCAAAGAAAAGCTGTACAGTTGCATTTCAGAACTTTTAACAATGTGGACTTTGCCAAAAATGTGAGACATACGCTAAGTAGTTTCCTTTCACCAAAGAGCTTTCGTTCAGGCAGGGAGCCATGGGGTAGGACAGGAGGCTGCCTGGGCTTTGCTTGTAGGGTGACCAAGTGAGGAGCTTTCCAGAATGTAGGATTCTCAGTGCTAAAACCAGGAGGTTTCCAGCAGTTAGTCACATCACCTTAGCTGCCAAACCCCCAGCATGCCCCTGGACAACCCCTTGCCTTCTGCTAGCAGAAGCTCCCTCTGCCCTATGAGGGTAGGGTGCTGGGGTGTGGTTTGGGCCGAGGAGGACCCAGAGACACTCAGAAGGAGCCTCATCCTCCCTGGTGGGTGCAAGAAGCAAGTGAGAGAGGAACAGCTGTTGTGCGGTGGGAGAGGGTATTGCAGCAGCCCAGGCCAAGGCTCATGTTCTAACTCCATCTCTTTCCAGCTGTGTCCAGAGCTTCCATTTCCTCCAAAAGAAGTGACCTCCCAGGGTTATTCTTGCAAAGACTGCCTGCAGTTTTTTTTTTGGTTTTTTTTTTTTTTTTTTTTGGTACTGTGGATTGAACTCAGGGGCACTCGACCACTGAGCCACATCTCCAGCCCTATTTTGTGTTTTATGTAGAGACAGGGTCTCACTGAGTTGCTTAGCACTTCGCTGTTGCTGAAGCTGGCTTTGAACTCGCGATTCTCCTGTCTCAGCCTCCCAAAGTGCTGGGATTACAGGCTTGCGCCACCGCGCCTGGCTAGGATTGCCTGCAGTTTAGATGAATGCCCTTAGCATGGTTTAGCATCAACAACCTTCAGAAAACATCAGCTAGCATGAGAACAAGGGGTGATGGCAGAGACCAAGGTCTGGGTGCCCAGAAGGTCTCCTGTAAGAGGTGAGAGTGGACCGTGTTTTACAAATAAAAAATGCTCTGAAGGAAGAACCTCTAGGGATGGAAGTGGGAGCCATGCTGCAGCATTCTCTCTAAGACCCCGGCTTTGCACTTAAATTAATTCTAACACACTGTGGCAATTACCTAAGTAATAAGCATCTGTTGTGTTTACTATTTAAATAATTCCCACATTTGATATTGATTTCAACATTGGACCGATTTATTGTCTTTTATTTCAATGCTAAATCTCTGCAGCATCTCTACTGTTTAAATATTAAATATAATTGTGTTCATTACTTATTGTCTGTCTCCACCTACTAGGATGTCAACTCCACATAAGCAGGGATCCAGGAGTGCTCCTAGCACATAGTAAGTGCTCAGTAAATATTTGTTACATGATGTAATGATGCTACAAGAACCCACGAATGACGGGCTTGCTCTGTGCACGCTTCATATGGTACCTGCATTGGTCTCCCTTGATGAGGGCCTGCTGTCACGATAAGAAACTGAGAAACTGGAAAAGCAGAAGTTGGATTTAGCAGTGGGAGAAAGTCACACCCCAGAAGTGAATGGGATCTATGGGGAATTGCATGGTCCTTTCTTCCCCAAGAGCAACAGAGGGTGACATTCAGAGGCCCTGAGCTCCACTGCCCTCCCCGCAAGCAGTTGTCATCAGGCTGGCTCTGCCATCCTGGGGGGCCTCCCAGGATGTGGACACCAGGAAGGACCCCCATTGTATAGACAGATAGTGAGGCTCAGAGAGGGAGGGCTTGACTCCAAGGACATCACCAAAGGTGCTTGATCAAGTCTTCTGACCTCAGCAGGCTGTGTGTGGTTCAGTCATTCCCAACTTGCCTGATCATAAGGTTCACACGTGGTTCTTGGAAAGCTACAAAGTCTTCAGTTCTTCTGCTTGGAGATTTCGATGTAGCAGGTCTTGGGTGGGCCTTGGGAACCTCTTTTTTTTTCACAAGCTCCCCAGGGTATCTTATAATCAGAGCTTGGGAGATACTCCTCCATGGTAGAGGGCAGTTTGCAGGCAGCTCAGACCCACCTGGCCATTGCACCAGTGCCAGGGAAAGTAGGGCATTGGCTTCCAACTGTGCCGCTGTGTCTATCTGTTCCTAAAACAATGGAAGGAAGTGGCAGAGCCCTCATCTCCCTTTCACTCGGCGAAGGCAGGCTATGGGACTTCTCTAAGCACCGGACGTGTGCAAATCGAAGGAAATAATGATTGTATAACTGCTTAGAACACCCAGAGAATTATGCAAGTGTCTGTTGCTGTTTTATTGACTCAGCCCTTACTAGGTAAAAATGTGTTTGTATTTCACAAGTGTGTGTCACCCAGATGCCAAATAAGGTGTCCCCTGATCCTACCCAGAGGTCAGCAACTGTTTGGAGCCCTGAGTTATCAGGGACCACAAGCTTTGCAAAGTTGGCGACAGTAACCAGATCACAGGAAAGGAGCAGCCTGGTGACTCCTCTGCTGAACACTTCTTCCTGAATTATGCTTTTCCTAGAGCCCACCGTGCTCAAGTCCTAGTCATCCTTTGTGAATCACCTCTTCCAGGCAGCCTTCCTGGACTGCAGATAGTACAACCTCCCTCTCCCATCACCACTCTTGGTATGCTATTTTAAGCAATGCTCATGATTTCTCCTTAGGACTGGGGTCTCATTTTGCGCTGGGCTGCAGGCTCACTCACCTACACATTCCTGAGCTCCAAAGGACCCTGTGTCATTATTATGGGTCAGGATATCAATGTAGAGCAATTGCTCCCCAAAATTGCCTGAGCAGTATCACCTGGGGCTAGTGTCAAGTCTATCCAGGCCTAGTGGGCTCTCTCCTAGAAATCTTGGGACTTGAAGCCGGGCACAGTGGTGCAAGCCTGTAATCCCAGCACTTAGGGAGGCTGAGACAGGAGAATCATGAGTTCAAAGCCAGCCTCAGCAATGGCGAGGTGCTAAGCAACTCAGTGAGACCCTGTCTCTACATAAAACACAAAATAGGCCTGGGGATGTGGCTCAGTGGTGGAGTACCCCTGAGTTCAATCCCTGGTACCAAAAGGAAAAAAAAAAAAGGAATCTTGGGACTTGGGATCTATTTTTAACCAAACTTGTAGAACTTAGAATAGTAATCTTTTCAATCTGTAATGTGCACAGGGACCAGCTGGTGAGCCTGTTCAATGCCAATTCTGGTTCGCGCAGGCCCGGCGTCCACATTGCTCATGAGCTCTCAGGTGATGACAGTGCCACAGGTCCATGGTCAAGTTCAGGTGATTCTCATCCTCAGGCACAGGGGGGAAGCAAGATTTAGGTGCTGTTAATCTCAGCACCCCAGGGAGCTTTAAAACCTACTAAGATCCAGGTCCCATTGCAAACCAGTTAAATTAGACTCTGAGGAAGGTGGGCTTTTGCTGCAGTGCTAAAGATCTATGGGGATCTCCAGGGCCTCCTGCATTCAAGCAAGGGCTCTATCACTGAGCTTCATCCTCAGTCCTTATTGTTTTTGAAAATGATCCTAATGTTCTAATGACACTCATTAGAATCTAATTATAACGATTCATATTCTACTGTGCAACAGGGTTAAGAATCACTGATTTTGTGGGGCTCTACCTACATTAAAATGAAAGAAGAAATGAATGGCACAGAAGACAATATCACAAGCTTGCCTCAATTAACCTTGGTCTCGATTATGCAAGCCATATACACAAATGCATGTGAGCTGCTAGATCAAAGCAGGTTTAAAAATGAGCCAAGGGACTGCGAGTGTAGCTCAGAGGTAGAGCCCTTGCCTAGTATGTGTGAGGCCTTGGCTTGGATCCCAGAAAGAAAAAAAAAAATTGAAAATGAGCCAAGAAGAAAGGGAGTAGGTCTTGGAGTTCACTGACCAGCCATGGGGACAAATGTTCCACACAGTTCAAGGACACAGGGTTGCGGGGGCAGGGCTTGGAGCGGGGTGCAGAGTGGGGAGGTGCAAGGAGGGTGGCGGGAAGCAGTGAGGTCAGGCCAGAGTCAGCAATACGGAGGCACCTGTTTGACCTGAGCAGTGAACAGAACGTTGTCTTCTAGGCACATAGGACAGGACAAAACCTGCGCAGTTTGGGGTGTGCGCAAAAGAATTCAGTGTTTGGGGAAGGGAACCTGTAGTAGCTGCCCTGGGGATGAAGCCTAGAGGGCGTGAAGGGGAGTGGCAGAGATAGACTAAGATGACTGCAGAGGCCTGGGAATCGTGAGAAGAGAAAGGGAGGTCACTGACCCCTTGTTAGGGGATGACCGCAGGCAACCTTTTCTGGGCAGAGCCATGCACAGCTGAGATGCCACTGACACTTCCATACATAAAGGACAGAGGAAACTCAGAGCACCGGACAACTTTCCAGGAAGTATTTTTGTGGGGTGC
This sequence comes from Geosciurus inauris, assembly GCA_004024805.1. NCBI lineage: Eukaryota > Metazoa > Chordata > Mammalia > Rodentia > Sciuridae > Geosciurus > Geosciurus inauris. Next base: position 17,972 of record PVHX01004009.1, read on the forward strand.
TTAGGCAAAATCCATCAGCAATATTCCCATGTCCCTCTTTTTCCAAGAACAGATCCTCCCTTTTCATTTTTTTGGTGCTAAGGATGGTACCTGGGCCCGGTGCATGCTAGGCAAGTGGTCTACCACTGAGTGACACACATTTTAACAGCTCTGCTCTTTGACAGCATTTCATTTTGGCAAATGTATCCTAAGCACTATTTTCTTTTTCTTTTTTTGTTTTTTGGTACTAGGGATTGAACTCAGGGGTACTAGACCACTGAGCCACATCCCCAGCCCTATTTTGTGTTTTATGTAGAGACAGGGTCTCACTGAGTTGCTTAGCACCTTGCCATTGCTGAGGCTGGCTTTGAACTCGCGATTCTCCTGTCTCAGCCTCCCAAAGTGCTGGGATTACAGGCGTGCACCATTGTACCCGGCTCTAAGCACTATTTTCCCAAACCCTGAGTTGAAGGACCAAGAGTCAGACAGCTCTGCCCTTGTGAACTAGCAGTGAGAGAGAGACATACTCATGAGTGACTATAACCTAGGGTAGGAGGTCAGAAATGCCCCCAAACTTTATGCTACGAAAAGGGAGAGGTAAGAGCTGTCCATTCTGCCTGGGGTTTTTAGGGAAGACTTCTAGGAAGAGGAGGCAAGAGGACCTTGAAGGGCTCATATGTTTGGTAAATCTGATGGTAACCAGGAGAAATAGGCTTCAGAAACTCAAGGATGTGTAAAACATGAGAGACTTCCCAGAACTGAAACATAAATGGTAGTTTGGGATAAAATGGGTGGGGAGGCAGAGGAGCCAGGACAGGGAGAACCCTGTGTGCCAAGTTAAGGGGTCTGGACTGACTGGAAGCCAAGAGGGAACTGAGGTTTTGAAGCTGAGTGACAGGAACACAGGAGGGCTAGAGGGTGTTCTCTGGTGGCTGATACAGAGGTGTGCCGAACAATTCAAGGGACTGGATGATGTGTGAAAAGTTCACACATCATGAATTCTGAATATAAAGAATAGAGAGTTTTTATTTCCAATATTCAAATACCCAAGAATAGCCAATTAAGGGCCTGGAGGTTTCTGACAAAGAACCAGAAGCTGGAGGGGTGAAGTCTATGCTGTGGCCTGCAGCCTAAAGGAGACGGACTGGCTCAGCTCCAGACTGCAGTGTTCCTGGGGACCTGGGATTTTTCTCACTCTTTTGAGTTGGTTATGCCCCAATTGTATGTTTAATTTCCATCTTTCCCTTCTCTTTATGTTTTTCCCCCCACAGGAGAATAACCTCTCCATTCTAATCTAAAATTAATTATTTATGATTCTGAACATACTGGATGCCTGCCTGCTTTATTTATTTTTTGAATAATACATCTGAATAGGAACTCACACAAGCCAGGGGCCAACATAATTTTGAGGTAAATGCCCTTTCCCCAACTGTTGCCTGATTAATTGTTTTAAACTACGTGGTGGCCTTGTCTATATCCTGTGGAGTTCAGAATCTATCCCTTACCCCACTAAGGAAATGCCAGGGGCTTGCATCTGGCAGTCAGAATTCGCACTATAAGGCCTACCAGCTGACCTTTACAATCGTTATCTCCTGTTGTTATGACTTTCTCCACTGGTCCAAATTCTGACCACTCATCCTCTATAGCCCAGTTCAAACACCTCCTACCCTACCAAGCCATCTCTGGAAACCTCTCAAAGGGAAAAACCCCTCATGCTTCTGAATTTGCAGGTTTCTGTTTCTGTATCTTTTGTGAGATATAGATGATCCCTTGGGAGGACCTGGCACACAACAGCTACCTCCCAGAGTGCAGAAATGGGGAGCATTGTCTCCTGTACCTACGATGCAGATAAACACAGGGCAGGGAAGGTCCCTCACCTAGAGGTGATTCCCCACCAACGCTTCACTTCCACCGTGAAGTTACCAGCCTCGGGCTGGAAGGAGGGGAAGCATGAAGAAAGGCAAGAGTGTAGTCACTCGGGGGTCCTTGTCCTGTTGTGCACGCCCTGAGCACCCAAACCCCATCCCCAGGCATGACCCAAGTACAGTGCATGCACTTCACACATTTGACAAGCAGCCTGGTGCTCTCTCCCTTCAAGCTGACCTGTTTCCTACAACTCCTCACATCTGTAGTGTGCGAACAGCTTATGAATCATTTACAACGGCCAAAGGATGCATGCAAGGTTACTTTTCCGACAGCGGTTTGGGGTTCAGGGACCAGTGACTTGTAGGAAGGGTCAGGGCTACCACTCTGACCCAGGACATCTAAGTCCAAGACCGGCAAGTTGTGTGAGGTTCAAAGGAAAAACGTTTAACAGTGATTTGCATGTCCTAAAGTACATTTTAAAAGGTGTTCTGTGAACTGCGGTATGGGTAGCTGACAAAAGGCACCCGAAGGTTTAAGGACATCTAAGCAAGGACACAAAGCGCGAGCCGCCCAGGCGGGCCCTGTCGAGCCTTCCGCGCACGCGCTAGCCGCTCGCAACCAAGGATCTCTAGGCTCCTCCCGCATACTAGAGAACGCGTTGCTGTTTCTGGCATGGTGAGGCCACCGTACAGCACCAGGGCAAGATGCCCAGGGTAGCGGAGCCCCACAACCTAACTACAGGTGCGACGACGGGATCCTTTCGGCGGGCCGCAACCAGAGAAATACACCGGTGTCCCACAGCAGTCCGCGGGCTTAGCGGGAGGCGGTGTCCCTCTCATGTGATCTGAACGGCGCGGAGCGCTGTCTGCCCCGCCCCACGGGTTGATCCAGGTCTGCGCCTGCGCGGGCGCTAGCTCGCGGGCTCGCTCGCCGCGGTCCGCCGGGCCGGCGCCTTGGGGCGTGGGGCCGGATGCCCGCAGCCATGGTGAGTGCGGGGGCGGGATGGGGAACCCCGGGCCACCACCGGCAAATGGACGGAAGGAGGGAAAGCATGAAGAGGGGTCGGGGAGGCGGCCGCCACCGTGGGGGCTCGGCCTTGCTCCGCGCGCGCGCACTGCGTCCCTCTCGCGGACTTCCAGAGCCCGGCGGCTGCGGGCCTGGATCTGCGCCTTCTCAGCCCCTGGCTCTCCTGCCCGCCTGGAGCTCCCCGGGCGCGGGGCATTGTAGCGACCTTCCTCGCGAGGGCTCTGTGCGTTCGTTCTCTCGGGTGCTCTCGGGCTGGGGCGGTGCCTCCCCCGGACGCCGGAACCGCAGGGCGGGGAGGGGCAGGGCACCGTCTGCGCCCGGGGCGAGCGGCGCGGGCACCGCGGAAGGGCATCCACCCACCGCTTCTGGAGGCAGGCATTCCGCCATGCTCACCACTGGACCCCAGACTCTGGAGTTTCAGAAACCGAGGGGATCCTGGTGATCTTGCCTGTCCCCTCCCCTCTTTTCACAGATTAGAGAAATGGACGCCTGGAGAATGCTTTTTATGAGACACCATGTTGCATCGTGTTGTAGGAAACGGTATCACAAGGCTCTTTGGAGTGGGTTTGTTAATTGTTAAGCTCTGTACTGATTATTTACTGGTAAGTTTAGCCAGCTGAAGCATGTCAGCGGCTCACTGTATTTACCCCTTTGGCATAACCTTTATTTTATGCCTTACAGTTCTACCCAGCTGGTCTTAATTCCCACCTTCTGTTTCTGTACCTGAAATCTGTGAAACAAGCCCTTGAAATACATGAGTAGTGACCTTGCCAGTTGGAGCTTCCTGCGCCTTTGCTTTGTAAGAATTGCACAGAATCAGATGTGCTAGGACACTTCATGTCCCATAGTGGTTCCAGGTCACAGGTTAGGCGCTTTGGATCTGGAGTCACCCTTAGCACATCTCAGGGGAAGATAACAAGCTGTTTACCTCGGAGAGGAGTTGGTCTCTCATTTGGTAGTTGAAAGTAAACTCAGATTAGTGGATTTTAAAGTCATAGACATTGTTTTGTGTATATAGTGGCAGAATAGTGTCATAATTAGGACTAGAACCCAAACTGACTTCGTTCTGAATGCTGGCTTGGACCTGCTGACTAGTGGGAATTCATATCCTCGGAGAATTAGTCACCTCCTGCCCAGGGTGTCTTTTTGCACAAAGACCTTTATACTGGGATCGTATCCGGGTCGTTTGTATCCACGTGGACTGTAAATTACAGTGACTAAACTTTACACTGTTTCTTTGGTCACAGAAGTTTAATCCTGGCAGTTGTTGAAAGTCAACTTCATTAACTTTGCTTCCTTATATTAAGATAGGTTGAGTGGGGCCTGGGGCTATAGGTCAGTGGTAGAGCACTTGCTTCGCAAGTGTGAGGCGCACTGGGTTCGATCCTCAGCACCACATAAAAATAAATAAATGAAGCTAGTGTGTCCATCTACAACTAAAAAATATTTAAAAAAATAAATAAATAAAAGATATGGCTGGGCGCGGTGGCTCAAGCCTATAATCCCAGCACTTAGGGAGGCTGAGACAGGAGAATCGCGAGTTCAAAGCCAGCCTCAGCAATGGCAAGGCACTAAGCAACTCAGACCCTGTCTCTACATAAAACACAAAATAGGGCTGGGGATGTGGCTCAGTGGTCGAGTACCCCTGAGTTCAATCCCCAGTACCAAAAAAAAAAAATTAAATAAAAAATTTTTAAGAAGATATGTTGAGTGTTCAGGAAACAAACAATGGTAAAGTTATGGTAAATAAATTTTGCAATAAATTGCAAATGTTTATTAACCATGTTAAGCAGTTTAGACAAATCAATTTAGCAAAATTTAAGCTGTGTTCACAATATAGTACGCATGCTAAGTTCTGAACTCTGTTGGCCACAGAATACTGTGCACATACACTTTCTATTGCTAAATTAAGAACCTATTTAGGCCGTCCTGGTGTGTAGGATGAAAGGAGAGGAAAAGTTCTCCCGCCACACTGATTGAACCCAGGGAGGCACCACCACTGAGCTACATCCCCAGCCCTTTTTCATAAAGTTTTTATTTTGAGACTTTTTCATAAAGTTTTATTTTCATAAAGTTTTTATTTTATTTTGAGGGTCTACTAAGTTAATAAGTTACCCAGACTGGCTTCAGATTTATCCTCCTGGTCCTCTTGCCTCAGCTCCCCAAGTAGCTAGGGTAACAGGCATGTGCCACCACATTGGAAGAAAAGCTTTAAATCTGTGAAGTGCAAGAGGTTTTCATAACATTCTTTTTTCATCTAGGCCTACTTTTTATTTATTTATTTTTATTTTATTTTATTTTGGTATCAGGGATTGAACCCGGGGGCACTTAACCACTGACTAACATCCCCAGCCCTTTTCATTTTTTATTTTGAGACAGTTTCACAAGTTGCTGAGGTTGGCTTTGAACTTGCAATCTTCCTGCCTCAGCCTCCTGAGCCATAGGGCATTTTTTAAAATCTGAGAATCTAAATGTACAGTAAGTAATGTTCTTAAAATTTCTTAAAATAGCCAGGCGTGGTGGCTCAATCCTGTAATCCCAGCACTTACGGAGGCTGAGACAGGAGAATCGCGAGTTCAAAGCCAGCCTCAGCATAGGCGAAGTGCTAAGCAAGTCAGTGAGACCCTGTCTGTACATAAAACACAAAATAGGGCTGGGGATGTGGCTCAGTGGTCGAGTACCCCTGAGTTCAATCCCCAGTACCAAAAAAAAAAATTCTTAAAATAGTTTGATACGGTGGTTGATAAATGACCAGCTAGCTTCTCTTAGCCAGTTTTTTTTTGAGGATGAGGAGTACCTTCCCAGGCACTGGGATTGCAGGTGTGCCCACCGCACCCAGCTCTTAGCCAGTTTTGTTTGTTTAATAACAAATCCTCATTATTAGAGTCACAACAAACTGGATGGAGTAACTTTAATTTGCAAAATTTTTGAAGTAGCTCAAGTACCATTCCAGTAAAAATGATAAATATGGACAAAATTCCTATTGTTGAAGCACACATATTACTTGGTTTGTATCATCCTGAAACATGTATAAAACAGCTTTTAGGTGATGACTTTAGAATTCAGAATATATTGGGATTGGAGATGTAATTCCATGGCAGTGTGTTTGCCTGGCATGCACAAGGCCTTGGATTTGATCCCAGTAACACACACAAAACAGTACATGCACATGTGAGAGAGTGAGTTATGTGTTATGACAAAATAAAGTGTTTCTAACATTTATAAATTTTTAAAATATTGTGTAATCATGTACATTAAATATTTTTGTTGATTTTAACTTTAATTGTGAACTCTAAAGAAGTGCAAATTTCGTAGTGGCCCATGTCTATAATCTCCGAGGCTCAAGAGGCTGAGGCAGGAGAATCATGCGCTCAGTCAGCAACTAGCGAGGCACTTAGCAACTCAGTGAGACCCTGTTTTTCAATAAAATATAAAAAAGGCTGGGGATGTGGCTCAGTAGTTAAGCACCTCTGAGTTCAATCCTCAGTACCAAAAAAAGGAGGGGGTGGCAAACTTTGCTGTTCTTCATTTCTGTGCCAGGTTTTAGTTTTTTAAATGTTGGTTAATCTTAAATTGGTAAGTATAGTACTAATAAGTTTTTAATGAAGGCTGAGGCAGGAGTATGGCAGCTTCAAGGCCAGCCTCAGCAACTTGGCAAGGCCCTAAGCAACTCAGCAAGACACTGTCTCAGAATAAAATATAAAAAAGGGCTCAATGGTTAAGCACCCCTGGGTTCAATCCCCGGTACCAAAAAAAAAAAAAAACAGTTTTTCTCATGCCTGTCAGCTGAAAGGTAAAAAAAGGAAGGCTATAGTAGACGAAGTGGTTAATTAGTGTCAAACTCAGTACCTGGCATACTTCTCATCTATAGAACATTTTCTTAAATTGGTCATATTAAGTCACAAAACTTCAGTACATTAACAAAGGGGTTAAATAATATAATATTGTTACTTTTTTTTTGGTACCAGGATTAAATCCAGGGGCACTTTACCACTGAGCCACATCCCCACCCCTTTTTTGTATTTTATTTAGAGACAGAGTCTAAGTTGCTTAGAGCCTTGTTAAATTGCTGAGGCTGGCTTTGAACTTGCAATCCTCCTGTCTCGGCCTCCAGGGCAACTGGGATTAGAAGTGTTCACCACCTACTACTATTCTTTTTTTTGATACCATTTTTATTGCATATAACAACACTTAATGGGCAAACTGAAGATTTTAGAACACATAAAAACAACTAGAATAAAACGCAGAGTATCTTAAAAAGTAATAAAGCTTTTTCAAAAGAAAATGCGTAGTCTTTTTTTTTTTTTTGGTACTGGGGATTGAACTCAGGGGCACTCGACCACTGAGCCACATCCCCAGCCCTATTTTGTGTTTTATGTAGAGACGGTCTCACTGAGTTGCTTAGCGCCTCGCCATTGCTGAGGCTGGCTTTGAACTCGGTCCCAGCCTCCCAAAGTGCTGGGATTACAAGCGTGAGCCACCGCACCCGGCTCCATGCTTAATCTTATTAAACACTCAAATTGGGCCTGTGGTTGTAGCTAAGTAGTAGAGCACTTGCCTAGCAGTTGTGAGGCACTCAGTTCAATCCTCAGCACCATGTAAAAATAAATAAAATAAAGGTATTGTGTCCATTTATGACTAAAAAAAAAATTGTTTAAACACTCAGAGCCAGGCATGGTGGCACACGTTTGTAATCCCAGCACTTAGGGAGGCTGAGACAGGAGAATCATGAGTTCAAAGCCAGCCTCAGTAATGGCGAGGTGCTAAACACTCAGGCTGGGGCTGTACCTTAGTGGCAGAGTGCTTGCCTAGCATGTGTTAGGCACTGGGTTTGGTCCTTAGCACCACATAAAATAAAGGCATTCTGTCCGTAAAATAAATAATAAAATAGAAACACTCAAATTATGAAATGCAGAATAAATTAAAATAATCATCTCATCTCATAGATTAGAAGAAAACCCAGACAAAACCTGTGAAAGGAAGTGAGGAAGAAAAGCAATTTTATTTATTTATTTATTTATTTGTACCGAGGATTGAACTCAGGGGTACATGACCACTGAGCCACATCCCCAGCTCTATTTTGTGTTTTATGTAGAGACAGGGTCTCACTGAGTTGCTTAGCGCCTCGCTATTGCTGAGGCTGGCTTTGAACTGGTGATTCTCCTGTCTTACCCTCCCAAAGTGCTGGGATTACAGGCGTGTGCCACCATGCCCGGCTGGAAAAGCAATTTTAAAAACTGAAAAATAATAAAATTGATTATTAAAGAGCTGGTTCTTTGCCAGGAGTGGGAGAGGTACACATTAGATAAACTGATTGTTTTGCTCAATAAAAAGGAAATGAAAATATACATGGTTAGGAATAATTTTTTAAAATAGCCAGTGCTTAATAAGACTACAGAAATCAAACCAGAGTTTATTTTTTACTTTATTTAAAGGAACTCCAGTTATCAAAATTGACTCAGAAAGAACCTGACAAACCAGTGACAATGGAAGAAATCGAGAAAGTTGCCAAAAAGCTATCAGCCCACTCACCACCAGGCTCAGCTGGTGTCACAGGTAAATTTTTTTGAACTTTCTAGGGACAGACAGATTTGATAAGATTTAAATTGTTCCACAGCATGAGGACGGAAAAAAATCTCAGGTTCTTTGTATAAAGCCAGTAGAACACTGATGCTGGAACTTGATGTGACGATGGCTGTAAAATTGAAGACTCGATCTGTTATGAATAGGAGGACTGTGATTTTAAAGTAAAATATTAGCAAATGGCAGGCTAGGGGTGTAACTTGGTGTTAGAGTAGTTGCTTACCATGCACAGGTGCTGAATTTGATCCTCAGCACCAAAAAAGAAAAAAAATTGTCAAATATTATTTAATAAAACATTTGAAATGTACTTTACCAGGCCAGGTGGGACGGTACGTGCATGTAATCCCAGCAATTCTGGACACAAGCAGGAAGATCACAAATTCAAGGCCAACCTCAGCAACTTGGCGAGACCCTCGCTAATTTACTGAGACCTTGTCTCAAAATAATGGCTAGGGATGTAGCTCAATGGTAAAATACTCCTGGGTTTCAGTCCCCAGTACCAAAATATAAATATATATATATATATTTTGCCATGGCCAAGTAGGATTCATCCCCATATTTTAAGAGTGATTACATAATACAGTTTTTGACTTATAGTGGTTCAACTTATAATATTTTGCCCTTTTTTTGTACCTTAAGCTGCAAAGCATCAGCAGTGAGCTACAGCTCCCAGACAGCCATGCATTCACAAGGGTAAACAACCAGTACTTTGTGTTGCTGAACTGGTATGTTATGCATATTAGATGCATTTTCAGGGACTGGAGGTATAGCTCAATGGTAGAGAATGTGCTTAGCATGAGGGAGGCCCTGAGTTCAATCCCTGGCACCAAAAATAAGTAAATGAGTACATGCATTTCCAATTTAGGACATTTTCAATTTATGATGGGCTTATCAGGATCTAATCCCATTGTAAGTCAGGGAATACCCAAACATCAAATAAATACTTCAGGTGGCACATGGCGCATGGTAATCCCAGCACTTTGGGAGGCGGAGACAGGAGAATTGCGAGTTCAAAGCCAGCCTCAGCAGCGGTGAGGCGCTAAGCAACTCAGTGAGACCCTTTGTCTACATAAAACACAAAATAGGGCTGGGGATGTGGCTCAGTGGTTGAGTACCCCTGAGTTCAATCCCTGGTACCAAAAAAATAAGTACTGCAGGGAAGAACAATAGCAGTAGTTCATCCTTGCTGAGTACTTACTACAGACTGTACTCCTGGATGCTTTCTCTGTATTTACTCAATTAAGCCAGCCCATGAGCTAGGTACCTTGCCTGTGTTATAAATGAGGAAGCCAAGTCATAGAGACACTTGTCAGAGTTCAGTAGATGTATAGTAGAGCTGGGATTTGAACCCAGGCAAGTAGTAGCTTCCAGAGGCTTTTACATGTTTTAATGGCTTTGTGTCCTGCATCATATAATAATCTTTTTTTTTCTTTTTTAATATTTTTTTAGTTGTTGATAGGTCTTTATTTTATTCATCTATTATTTTTATGTGGTGCTGAGGATCGAACCCAGTGCTTCACACATGCTAGGCAAGCGCTCTACCACTGAGCTACAGCCTCAGCCCTCATATAATAATCTTAATAGCTACCTAAAAGCATTCAACTAAAGTTCAAGATAGATTCCGAATTAGTAGTGGTGGAAAACGGGGGTGGTAGTACAAATGTAGTTTCTTCTCATATTTGTTTTTGGTGTGTGTGTGTTTTTGAAGGGATACCGGGGATTGAACTCAGAGGCACTGAACCACTGACCCACATCCCCAGTCCTATTTTATATTTTAGAGACAGAGTCTCACTGAGTTGCTTAGCATCTCTCTAAGTTACTGAGGCTGGCTTTGAACTTGTGATCCTCTTGCCTCGGCCTCCCAAGCCACTGGGATTACAGGTCTTTTCATATTTGTAAACTTTTTGGTACCAGAGATGGAACCCAGGGGTACTTTGTCACTGAGCTGCATCTCCAGTTCTTTTTATTTCTTATTTTGAGACAGGGTCTTGCCAAGTTGCTGAGGCTGGCCTTGAACTTGAGACCCTTCTGTGTCAGTCTTCTGAGTTGCTGGGATTACAGGCATGCCCAGCTGTTTGTATACTCTTTACCAGACCCTTGTTAGTTGATCATTAGTACTAGAAAAATGGAACCTTTTTTTCATTTTTGGTGGTACTGGGGAATGACCGCAGGGGTGCTCTACTATTCATATACACGCCCAGCCCTTTTATTTTTTTAAAACAGCAAAATGCATTTCCACTCATAGTATACATATGGGGCACAATTTTTCATTTCTCTGGTTGTACACAGAGTAGTCACATCATTCGTGTCTTCATACATGTACCTGAGGTAATGATGTCCATCTCATTCCACCATCTTCCTCCCCCCATGCTCCTTCCCTTCTCCTTTCTCCCCTATGCCCTATCCAAAGTTCCTCCATTTCTTCCATGCCACCCCCACCCTCCACCAGCTCCCATTATGGATTAGCATCTACTAATTAGAGAAAACATTTGGCCTTTGGTTTTTTGGGATTGGCTTACTTCACTTAGCATGATATTCTCCGACTCCGTCCATTTACCTGCAAAAGCCATGATTTTATTCTCTCTCAATGCTGAGTAATATTCCATTGTGTATATATACTAGTTTCTTTCTTTCTTTTTTTTTTTGGTACCGGGGATTGAACTCAGGGTCATTCAACCACTGAGCCACATCTCCAGCCCTATTTTGTGTTTTATGTAGAGACAGGGTCTCACTGAGTTGCTTAGCACCTCACCATTGCTGAGGCTGGCTTTGAACTCGCGATTCTCCTGTCTCAGCCTCCCTAAGTGCTGGGATTACAGGCTTGAGCCACCGCACCTGGCTTCTTTTTTTTTTTTTTTAATATATCTTTATTTATTTTTATGTGGTGTTGAGGATCGAACCCAGTGCCTCCCACATGCGAGGCAAGCGCTTTACCACTGAGCTACAATCCCAGCCCCTATACTAGTTTCTTTATCCATTCATCTACTGAAGACGCCAAGCTCTTTTTATTTTATTTTTTATTTTGAGACAGGGTCTCAAATTGCCCAGGCTGAAAATCACTAGGATTATAGGCATAAGCCACCACAACAAGCAGAATCCATTTTCAATGGCAAATACAATTTCATGGTAAATAGTAGAGATAGGGACCTAAGCAACTCAGGGAGACACTGTCTCAGAATTTAAAAAGAAAAAAAAGGCAATCCCTAGTACTTCCCTCACACTGGGCCAAAAAAAAAAAAAAAAGGAAAGGTCTAGAGTTGTAGCTTAGTGGTGGAGCACCCATGGATTTAATACCTGGTACCAACAGAAAATAAGGAAATTAATAGAAGAAAGCAACATATTTATAATAGTATCCAGAGAGGTAAAATGCCCAGATATAAGAAATAGTTGAGAGAATAATTTAAGTGCTATATGTTTGTGAAAAGATGTAAGAAAGACGTTTTTATTTAGGGGGTTGATTTTTTTTGGTACTGGGGGAGCAAGACGAGGGGCACTTTATCAGTGAGCTACATTCCAGCTCTTTTTTGAGACAAGTTGCTCACTAAGTTGCTGAGGAAGGCCTCGAACTTGCAATCCTGTCTCAGCACCCCAAGTTACTAGGATTAGAGGCATCTGCCACTTTACCTGGAATAAGATGCAGTTTTTAAAAGGTGGCCATTTTGGGGCTGGGGCTGTAGCTCAGTGGTAGAGCGCTTGCCTGGCATGTCTGAGGCGCGGGGTTCGATTCTCAGCACCATATATAAATAAAATTAAAAGGTCCACTGACAACTAAAAATATTTTAAAAAATAAAAAACATAAAAGATGGCCATTTAAAAAAATCTGCACTTAAGCCACCTCCAGTATAAAATGCTAACACATTTTTTGGGAGGAATACAATAAAAATACACCCAAGTTTTCCTGGGAAACATAAGAAAACCAGGAAAGCAGTGATAATTTTTTGAAGAGTAGAGAGGGAAGCCCAAAAATGAAATATATTTGGAGCTGGGTGCGGTGGCGCAAGCCTGTAATCCCAGCACTTAGGGAGGTTGAGACAGAAGAATCAAGAGTTCAAAGCCAGCTTCAGCATCAGTGAGGTGCTAAGCAGCTCAGTGAAACCCTGTCTCTACATAAAACACAAAATAGGGCTGGGATGTGGTCGAGTGCCCCTAAGTTCAATCTCCAGTACCAAAAAATATATATATATATTTGGATATCACAGTTGGTTAAAATAGATAATAAATAAATTAGAGAATAAATGGTAGGGCATTGGTGGAGAAGAATGAATGCAAATGCCTGTAGGTATTTAGATTATGCACACCACTAATAAAAAGAGTGGTTGATAGTGTTTGCAGTTTATTTTCTTTGCCTCACTCCTTCTATTGAAAGTCCAGAGATTGCAGTGCAGGTGATAAATCATAGAAACTGTAGAAAAAAACTTGGATTATTTGTTTATAATTTTGGAGTAATGAAGGCCTAAGGAAGCCATAAAATCTAAAAGACAAGTTTTGATAGATTTCCTGTCCAAAATAAGAATGTTAATATCACAAAAATGATATACACAAAGAGGGAAAGAGATTTGCCATACTTTGATTAATATACCCAGGTTTGATTTTCTTCACAGGCAAGGACATTTACAAATCAATAGGAGGGAAAATTGCTTGCAGGAGAATGGACAACAAAGACAAAAACTTCCTGTAAAAGAAACTTAAATGGTGAATAAAAATGAAAAACACTGAATTTTATTCAAAGAAATTGAAATGCAAAATAGTGCATTCATCATGGTCTAGGGACAAGGTGGCCCATTGCAATATTGTTTACAGGCCAAAAAAAGGAACAAGTAACAGTGCTTATATATAGAATGAGAGATGATGTACAGTGCTTCTTTCGATAGAGTACACCATGCAGAGCACTGAGGCACCCCTTTGCTAATCCTGGATCCTACAATGTATGTGCTTTGCTTTTTTTCCACTTAATAGTGTTCTCTCTGTTTATTTTAAAAATGATAACTAGATTGGGAGAGGGCCAGAAATAAGAGGTGGAGTGAGTGTGCTCTCAGTCAGTTTGATTGCTAAAGAGGCAAGAGATGAAGACCTGAGTAGGCCAGTGAGCCTGGAGGTGGGAGTGTCTGTGAGTTTAATTGATGTAAAGCTTTTTTCTAATCACTAATGACGCGTTTCTTTTTCTTTGGTACTGAGGATTGAACTCAGGGGCACTCGACCACTGAGCCACATCCCCAGCCCTATTTTGTGTTTTATGTAGAGACAGGGTCTCACTGAGTTGCTTAGCGCCTTGCCCTTGCTGAGGCTGGCTTTGAAGTTGCGATTCTCCTGTCTTAGCCTCCCAAAGTGCTGGGATTACAAGCATGAGCCACCACGCCCGGCTATGACGCATTTCTTTTATGAATTTTTATTTAAACGATTCACTTTGTATTGTTGGATCTACAAGCAGCTCAGCCCCAAGGAAACTGGCATCTCTCAATTAAGCATACAGGTGACTTCGTGATCCGACTGATTTCTATAGGCTAAAATTAGAAATCATTCTTCTGTTTAAATTGCTGTGAAGCAACTTGTCAGAACATTTTTCTTCAAGTGAACAAAACATTTTGGACCTTAGAACCACAGCTCACCAGGTCATAGGAGTGAGCAGTGAAAGGTTTGAATCCTGTCACTGTGCAGTTCTCTAGGAACAACCAGGTGACATTGAGCAGACAAAGTCTCCTGACTGCTTTTATTACCTTAATAGAGGGTTGTCTTTGCCTGCAGAGATACTCAGTCATAACTCTTAACTGAGAGCAAGTTTATCTTTTCTAGTACAAGTGTTCAGCAAGCCCACTCAAACTCCAAACAGAAGCTCTGGACCATACATAGTACAGATGTTTACATTTTCTTAATCATCTGTTTGGGGAAAGGGCACACATCTTGGTGTGACATACTTAAGACAAAGTTTATTTCCATTTGCTTCACATGTGATTGAAGATGGTCTTGGGATTTTCCTGAGTGTCTCCCATGACACAGGTCCTAACCTGCTTCTCCTTTCTCATCAGCTGCCTGTCCTCCCACCTACATTGTGCAGAGTGTACACAAGTAATTTTTCAAATATGCGATACTGCTGCTCCCTTGACACAGAACCTGTGCCTCAGCCTGTGCCATCTTTGGCCAGATATGCTTTCCCATTGTGTGTGTTACTCAGCTTTCAAAACCAGGCCAGAGGCCCTGTCCTGCCTGCCTCCCACCAGACTGCCGAGAGCCCTCTGTGGGGCTTGGGTACCTTGTGCATGTTTCTGTGATTGCACTTGTTACCTTGTAGTCTAATTATTTGCGTGTCTTAATTTCCCTGACAGAGGCACCAGACATGCATTCTCTTCATCTACTTTTCACTCTAGTCTTGCAGAGGGGATTTATATATTTACTCTAATTTATAAATATGGAAACTGAGGCTCAGAATGATGAAGCATATCCTTAGGCCTCTTTGTAACTTTCTCATGTCTATCACCATTGGCCTTTTGTTGTCCTCATCAGACCATTATTGTCACTGTCTTTTGAAAACAGTTGAATAGACCAAGGCAAGTTTAACTTGAAAAATGTAAAAAAGAGCCAGGTGTGGTGCTGCACGCCTATAATTCCAGCACTTTGCGAGGCTGAGACCAGAGAATCGCAAGTTCAAAGCCAGCCTCAGCAATGGCGAGGTGCTAAGCAACTCAGTGAGACCCTGTCTCTACATAAAACACAAAATAGGGCTGGGGATGTGGCTCAGTGGTACCCCTGAGTTCAATCCCTGGTACCAAAAAAAAGAAAAATGTAAAAAAGGAAAATATTACTGTGAAATTAAAAAATAACAGATAAACCATCTACTTTAGCTTTTTTGTATATATAAATTTTGATTAAAAATAGGATTGTGCCTTAGTACTGTTCCATGCCAGTAAAAAGTGTTTTTATTTGCTTTTTTCTGTACATTGTCTATTGACCTAATAAAGGACTTACTTAAATTTCATAAGCAACATTCAGCACTCAATAATGTTCTGAACCCTAGCCGGGCGCGGTGGCTCAAGGCTGTAATTCCAGCACTTAGGGAGGCTGAGACAGGAGAATCGTGAGTTCAAAGCCAGCCTCAGCAATGGCAAGGTGCTAAGCAACTCAGTGAGACCCTGTCTCTACATAAAACATAAAATAGGGCTGAGGATGTGGCTCAGTGATCAAGTACCCCTGAGTTCAATCCCCAGTACCAAAAAAATCATAATAATGTTCTGAACCTTAAATATTTTATTTTTTAATGATTATGTAATATCTATGTCATGTGGATACATCTTCATTTGTGCGGTGGGTCCCTTACTGTTGAGCATTTAGGTTTTTTTTTTGGTACTGGGGATTGAACTTGGGTATTCGACCACTAAGTCACATCCCCAGTCCTATTTGTTTGTGTATTGTTTAGAGACAGGGTTTCACTGAATTGCTTAGCGCCTCACCCTTGCTGAGGCTGGCTTTGAGCTTGCAATTCTCCTGTCTTGGCCTCCCAAAGTGCTGGGATTACAGGCGTGTGCCACTGCTCCTGGTTGAGCGTTTAGTTTTCATTCAGTATTTGCTATTGAGAGCACTGTTATGTCTAGTACTATGGCACATGCCTGTAATCCCAGCCACTCAGGAGACTGAGGCAGGAGGACCACAAGTTTCAGGCCAGCCTGAGCAACTGAGCAAGACCCTGTCTCAAAATTTAAAAAATTTAAAAATGGCTGGGGATGTGGCACAGTGGTAGAGCGCTTCTGGGCTAGTCCCCAGTACCAAAAACAACAAGAAAGCATTGTTGTGATGTTAGGGTTGAATCTTTGCATACATCTTATATAAGTAATTATTTCCCTAAGCTATATTCTTAGAAGGAGAATCGTGGTTGTGTGTTCTAGACTTTGTTGTGGCTGAAGATGTCAGCTTTCAAGAGCTGCTGCTCTGATTCTTCTCTGCTTCAGCTCTGTACTCTGCTTGACAATGATCACATTTCTCTTTACCTTTAATCCCGAATGTTTCACAGTTGACAGGAGCATGCATATGGTGTTTGGGGGAGGTGGGTGGGAACACAAGGCACTTTGCAGTTTTTTGTCCTAAGTCAAATAACTAGATGACGAGCCGGGTGCAGTGGCACAAGCCTGTAATCCCAGCACTTAGGGAGGCTGAGACAGGAGAATCGCGAGTTCAAAGCCAGCCTCAGCAATGGCGAGGCGCTAAGCAATTCAGTGAGACCTTGTTACATAAAACACAAAATAGGGCTGGGGATGTGGCTCAGTGGTCAAGTGCCCCTGAGTTCAATCTCCAGTACCAAAAAAAAAAAAACTAGATGATGTATCTGATCTATTTTCTCACGGAAGCCCTTATATGTGGCTTGGATGGCTTCGCCTCTTGGCTCTTAAGTAGTGCTGTTCTGAATATGGATATGCAAGGTCTCTATGGCTTTGCTTTGTTATTTTGGATAGCCAGTTGCTGGATGCTGTTTTCCATAGCAATTGTACCATTTTATAGTCCCACTAATAGTGTATGAGCATTCCAACTTTACATCCCTATCAGCACTTATTTTCTGTTTTTGTTGTTCTTTGGTTTTTGTGATAGTAGCCACCTTTGTAGGTATGAGATGATACTGTATTGTGATTTGCATTTGCATTTCTTCTTGATTTGCATTTCTCTGATGATTACTAGCATTGAGCATCTTCTCATGTGCTTGTTGGTCATTTTGTACATTATCTTCAGAGAAATGCCTCTTGAAGTCCTTTGTTCATTTTTAAATTGATTTATTTAATAGTCAGAGTTGCAGTTAAGTGTGGTTGGTGTCGTACTGTCAAGGAATTAAAGTCAATTTAAATATTTAGCCTGAGATATCTAAAGTATAATAAAATGACTGTATCGTCCCTAAATACAGTTTCTAGGACCACACTTGGGATGTAGGAATTGTTCTGGATGATCCAACTATTTAAATCTGTTTTTTGTTTTTGTTTTTGTTTTTCTATTTGGAAAAATCAGATTTAGATGACTGGAAGGAAAGAGTTTGCTTACATTTTATGAAAGCAGATGTGTTACAGGGATAGAACTTTGCCTTAGTGCCACTCAATAAGCAAGCCTATATATTTAGACTTCGGGTCTTTGCACACTCTGGTATACCTGCCTCTTATCCCAAGGCAGCCTCCCAAAGTCATTGCCATTTGTGGTATGGTAGTAGGCATGTGAACCCTGGAATCAGACTTCATTTCAAAATGCTGGCCCCACCAATTACTAGTTATACCTTGAACAATGGAGAATGTTGGTTTTTGGGGAGTTTTATTTTGTTTTGTTGTAAAACTGAGAAAATGGAGTTGTTTTGAGAATTAAATTATGCAGTACATACCTGCAGGCCTTCCATACCTGCACATTCTCCACACCTCCCCACCTTTCAGAGTTCCTACCTCATGTGTCCACAGCACATATTTATCATAGAAGATATTGCACTGCCCTGTAATTGTTTACTTTGACAGATTCTTCTATTTGTGAGTTTTTTGTCTTTGACTCTCTAACACTTGCCAGAGGGCCAAGTTCATAGGAATTAAATAAGTGTAAATGTGAATAGAGTGAATGGATACATGCATATTTTGCTACATTAATTCTCATGGGAAAACATAGCTATCACGTTTCAGTAAGATAATTGAGATACACCTTTGTGTAGTACAGCCAATAGTTAGGAAGTAGTTCAGTGGTGCTTGAATTATTTTGGTCTCAGGACTCCTTTACACTATTTTTGTTTGTTTGTAGTACTAGAAATGGAACTTAGGAATGGTCTACCACTGAGCTGCATCCCCAGCCCTTTTAATTTTTTATTTTGAGATGGGGTCTCATGAAGTTGCTGAGGCTGGCCTCCAGCCTTCTGAGTCATGTGCACTGCTGGGCCTGGCTCCTCTCTTAAAAATTATTATTGTGAATCCACAAGAGCCTCCCCCTCTACCCCATACTGGGGATAGAACCCAGGGGTGCTCTACCACCGAGCTATACCTCCATCCCTGTTTATTTTTTGAGACAGGATCCCTGCCGCTAAGTTGCTGAGGCTGGCCTTGAACTTGGAGTCTTCCTGCCTATCTCCCAAGTAGCTGGAGTTGATTAAGGCATGTGCCATAGCACCTGGCCAGGGATCTTCTGAAAATACTTTTAAGAATCGCTGATATATAGTGCACACTGTACACATGTATGGAAATATCACACTGAATTCCATTCATATGTACTAATTAATACAGTAATGAAAAAAATAAACTAAAAAATTTTTAAGTGAAGAACTATTTGCCTAGTTTAAAAGGGAAAACTTAGGGTCCAGAAATTGGAGGAGGAATTAGGGAGAGATTAGATTTGTTTCTCTCTCCATGACATGGTTTGCCCTTGGACTGGAGATGTAGTTCAGCAGTAGAGCGCTTGCCTAGAATGCGCAAGGCCCTGGGGTTCATCCTCAGCACCACAAAAAACACTTATCCATTATCATTTATTATTTGTAGGTTAAAAATAATCCTTCATGAAGAACAAAGACCTTAAGCAACATGATGGATTCAGAAGCTCATGAAAAGAGGCCACCGATTCTTACATCTCCAAAACAAGACATCTCACCTCACATTACAAATGTTGGTGAGATGAAGCATTACTGGTGTGGCTGCTGCGCAGCTTTCAACAACGTAGCCATCACGTTTCCCATTCAGAAGATCCTTTTTCGGCAGCAGCTATATGGAATCAAAACCCGGGATGCAGTGCTTCAGTTGAGGAGGGATGGATTTAGGAACTTGTATCGAGGAATCCTCCCACCATTAATGCAGAAAACCACCACCCTGGCACTTATGTTTGGTCTGTATGAGGATTTGTCTTGCCTTCTCCAGAAGCACGTCAGTGCCCCAGAGTTTGCAACCCGTGGCGTGGCGGCAGTACTTGCAGGGACAACAGAAGCCATTTTCACTCCATTGGAAAGAGTTCAGACATTGCTTCAGGACCACAAGCATCATGACAAGTTCACAAACACTTATCAGGCTTTCAGGGCACTGAAGTGCCATGGAATTAGAGAATATTATCGAGGTTTGGTGCCCATTCTTTTCCGTAATGGATTCAGCAACGTCCTTTTCTTTGGCCTCCGTGGTCCCATTAAGGAGCACCTGCCTACTGCGACGACTCACAGTGCTCATTTGGTCAATGACTTTATCTGTGGAGGTCTATTGGGTGCCATGTTGGGATTCTTGTTTTTTCCAGTTAATGTTGTAAAAACTCGCATACAGTCTCAGATTGGTGGAGAATTTCAGTCTTTCCCCAAGGTTTTCAAAACAATCTGGCTGGAACGGGACAGGAAACTGACAAATCTTTTCAGAGGTGCCCATCTGAATTACCATCGTTCTCTCATCTCTTGGGGGATAATCAATGCTACTTATGAGTTCTTGTTAAAGGTTATATGAGAAAAGTCATTGGTGAAGTGCCATGTATTAACTAAATAGACCTGAGAATGTAGTTTGGTCTTATTCCTAATTGGCTCAAATATAAGTTGGTATCACTAAGTCCAGGCTGCATGAATTAAGGGCAAAGTTAGTTTCCTTAAGCCTCAACAACAAAAATAAAAACAAGAAGTTTCAGTAGGAAAATTTAAGGTTTTTTTTGGTTGTTATTTTTATCATTACCCAAGAGCTTTAGGCTTGTTGCCTGGTAAATAGCTCTCTGTCCGGTGACCTTTCACAGGGTAACATAACAGTAAAGACACAATTCTTTTTTCCAGAACAGCCTGAAGACTTCATTATTGAAACATGAGTGCCTGTGACCAGGCCGAGAGAGTGCTCTAGGGCCCTGGGACGTCTCGGGCTTACTTTGTTACTCCATTTCTTACTGCTTGGCTTTCAGGAGCACTTGCAGAGGATAGTCTTCATTGAACTCTAGCTTATATGTGGTAGGACAAAGGAACAGAACAGAAAAGAAAAACAGCTAGTTAGGTGTTTCATGATATTGTTGGTGTTAGTTTTAAAAATAAGCGCCTGTTGAGATCGTGATAATCCAAACTGTGCCTGTTTAGACCTGGCAGAATCAAGCAGCTAATGAAAGGTCCTGTTTTGCTTTCTATCTTTGAAAGTTTTGTTTAATTGTGAATATGATCTTAAGCCCTTCCAAAATATCCTTGTGTTGATTGTCCTGATTTCTTTGCTAAAAGATGGAGGACTGTAAGTATTTCATGCCATTAAGAGGTCATAATTGCATATGGATCACACTCTTTTTTTTTTTTTTGGTAGTGCTGGGGATTGAACCCAGGGCCTTCTGCATGCAAGGCAAACTCTCTACCAACTGAGCTATATCCCCAGCCTTGAATCACACTCTTGATTCTTTGAAATTATTGGTGCCCACTTAGCTGAGGGCTTTAGAGGTTTTTCCCCCTTGAGTAGTAATACATCATATTCAACCATCCTGATCTCTTGAAGCTGCTTTTAAAAAATAAATACTTCAGGGGCTGGGGTTATGGCACAGTGGTAGTGTGCTCGCCTAGCAGGCGGGAGGCACTGGGTTCGATCCTCAGCACCACATAAAAATAAAATAAAGCTATTGTGTCCACCTACAACTAAAAAATAAATATTTAAAAATAAAAATAAAAATAAATAAATAAATACTTCAGCCGGGCGCGGTGGCGCACACCTGTAATCCCAGCACTTAGGGAGGCTGAGACAAGAGAATCACAAATTCAAAGCCAGCCTCAGCAATGGCGAGGCACTGAGCAACTCAGTGAGACCCTGTCTCTACATAAAAACACAAAATAGGGCTGGGGATGTGGCTCAGTGGTCGAGTGCCCCTGAGTTCAATCCCTGATACCAAAAAATAAACAAACACTTCCATAAAGTTTTATTTTGGAAGTCTGTTAATATGATCCCAGATTTTTTTAGTTTTTTTCTCTTCTGCTTTCTAAATGTTACAGGGCTCAGTGGGGAAAGCTCAGGATAGCTTTTGCCCCATGGTGTTAGCAGTCTTTTATTTTACTCTTGGAAATAGGGACATCTTAGGATTTTGACATTTGGGGAACTCAGTTCTACCATTGTGTCATTAAAACAAAATAGTTTGAGTTAAATAAAGACATTAGAAGGCTCATTTTGAATTTTAGAGGTTGGTATTAGCCAGATAGCATACTCACCCCTTATTAACAGACAAGTTACTTGTCAAAAGAACCAGGAACTATTATAATTTTTTTTCCAGGTAAATGAAACAAAATGACTCTAGCACCAGTTGAAAAACTAATGAAACGTAAGGAACATTCTGGAGTAGTTTATGAATCTTTAAAAAAAAAATCCACCTGTAAATATTACATAGCTTTTGCTTCCCAACATATGAGGAAGTAGGTAGGTTTCGGGGAGGGGGGTTGTTTTGGTTTTTTGCAGTGCTGAGGATGAAACCCAGGATCTTATCCGTGCTAGGCAAGTGCTCTACCACTGAGCTACCCCTCTCGCACGCCCCCCCACCAACCCCGACTTTGAAAGGTAGGTTTCTTGATACCAGTTTTTAATTTTTCTGGTTAATATGTGCACACACCAACCAAAATAAAATCAGGGCCTCATCTGGTAGCTTACTCGAAGTTTCTGTGGACAGATAGTCCAAACAGCTGTTTACCTCTAAATACAATATGGTTGGTTAAATCAGGTGACAGTCCTTCCTACTGTAAAGGATTAGGGAGCATATTAAACATTTGCAAGACAGTAATGGAATTCAGTAGCTTTACAGCAGCTCTGCTTGACATGTTTGTGGTAGATACAGCAGTTTAGAGACCAAGGTACAGATGTGAGGATTCAGAAAGCAAGAACTTGACAGCCAAATAAATTTTAAGTAGTGTCCCTTGGCCTATTGAGTCAGGATTTGAAGGGAGTCGAGTTTCGGAAGTGAATGGAGACAGCACCTTGGTTCCTTACCCCAATTCACATGTGTGTGAGCCAAGCACACATAGGCACGTCCAGGTGTTGAGCACGGGGACGGTAAGTCCACCTGGGAGCAGCCCCTGGCCTTGGGAGAACTCCACTGGGGTCCAGTTCTGTGGGGCTTTTTGTCTTTACACTCCATGCAGGGGAGAGATTTAAGTTGTAAGCACTTTTGTGAAATAAAAGTGATGTGAGAATTGTAAGGAAAACGCTTTGGTTTTTTTCCTCTCTCAAATGTGGCATTTAAAAACATTGTTAGTGGTTTTTAACTCATTTTTAAACTTACCATTTTTTACAGCTCTTGAAGACCAAACTGCAAATACATTACCAGAAATGGTTTTGTATTTTCCTAGACTTTTTTTTTTTAATTTGACAATTCAGAACTTGTAGTCAATAGCTTTATCTGAACTTTTAAGTCAAAATGTGTACTTAAGAAATCCTAACTACTGTTTTTTCCTTCAGTGTCAACTGGTGTGCTAATAATTTTTAAAAGGCAAACATGATTGAATAACTATCTGAAAAGCTTTAAGTGGCCTTTCTGTTACATATGTGGCACAGACAGCTCGTAAGTGTAAGACACTTGAGGTCTTATGTCCTGTGCTTCTGGTCTGATGCCTCCAGAAATGTGTTATAAATCCTGTATTTAACACACTTCAAGTGGTAGGAGCCCTCAGGACTGCACCACAGAGCAAACACAGCCTTGTATGGTGGCAAATATTGTGTCTTCTTCATTTGTAGTAGGGGACAAAGTTGATGTTTTTGTCTAACTAGTCATATTCATCTTGACTCATGGCTGATTATATAATCACCTGCTATACATTGTGACCTGTGCAATAAAACAATTGTGTATATAAACTTACCTTTGGATACCTGAAATTCCCAAGCTCAGTAACAACGAGAATACTCAGCGTAAGGCTGTGCAAACCTCTAAGGGAATACTGAGCAGCAGACAGGATGTGCGTGGGATCTAGAGGGCTTGCTTCCCATGAGCGGATCGCGTTGAGCCAACACCGGCACAGTGCGGGTACAGGTGAGGAACTGTGGCGTGGAGGTCCAAGAATGAAGGCAAGGCAGATGGTGCTGGAACAAAGGGTAAGCACTCAGACTCAGTTTCCTTTAGATTAAAATCTTTGTTTTTTCATGTGCATATAAATGAGTATTGAAGACTTGAATGGCATTCTCACTAAATTTGAGGATTTTTAGCTTTTAATGCTTTTTGTTTAATATTTGCTTGCCTAAATAGCTCCCAAATTGTGTAGGGATCTTTTCCCTCTTAAAGTTTTGTTATTAAAAGCAATTAAGCACACAAAACTTTTTGTTTGCTGTTTTGAGTTATGTGACTATGAGTTAAATTTAAATCTGTTAAATGTTTCAGAGTTAACATACTTTTTGTGGTAATTGGAATAAAGTTTTTGTTTTTTAAGCCCATCCTATTTGGTGATTTGTGATTGAATAATTTCTTATTAACACTTTCCTTTTTTTGTGTGTGTGGTAGTTTATTGATCTATTAGAACATTTAGCCACTGCCTTGTCTTTTTGCAGTTCACCTGAGGACTGCAGGTAAAATGAACATTATCCATCTTGTTTGGTCAGGAGGAAGTCCACACATGTCAGTTTTCTACATAGCTTTACTACAAAGCATCTTGGCTTTTTGTTTTTGTAGTGCCAGGAGTCAGACCCAGGGCCTTGCACATACTAGGCCAGTGCTGTCCCGCTGAGTTAATCCCCAGCACCCTTTTTTTGAGACGGGGTCTCCCTAAATCAGCCTCAGTTTTGGAATCCTCCTCCCTCAGCCTCCTGAATAGCTGGGATTCTGGGCTTGCCTCACTGCATCTGTCTCCGGTGATTTGTTTTAATTGCTTTGGGGCAAACCCCTTGTCCAGCTCTACTATTCAACATCACCAGAAGTAAAACACTGGGCTGGGATTGTAGCTCAGTGGTGGAGCGCTTACCTCGCATGCATGAGGCCCTGGGTTCGATCCTCAGCACCACATACAAAGCAATAAAATAAAGACATTGTGTCCATCTACAACTAAAAACATATTTAAAAAAAAGAAGAAGTAGTAAAACACTCAGTTCAGATGTTACTAAGCAGTTACGTATAGAGTGTACTTTTAAAAAAAAATGCTTTTAGCTACATTGAGATGCTTCCTGTTTGTTTCAGATAATACTAATTGCTCTTTCAAGGGTGATTATGTCTGATAATAGGTGGTTTATGGTAAGTAGCTTCTCTTTTCCCTTGGAGGAAGAAACCTCAATTTTCTTCAGCACTGTTAGATTTTTCTGGGCAAAGAGTGACTAAAACTTTTAGGTTTTCTTGAACTCCTTGCTTATCCACTAAATAACCGTGATTGATAGGGTATTTTTAAAATATTTATTTTTGTACTGGGGATTGGACCTAGGGCACTTTATCATTGAGCTGCATCCCCAACCCTTTTTATTTTTTCAGACAGGGTCTCCTTAAGTTGCTGATCTTGAACTTGTGATCCTTCTGCCTCAGCCTCCTGAGCCACTGCACCTGGCTTAAGAATTTTGAGGACAGTGTGGGGAAAAATACTGGAACCCAATGTCTTTCATTTGTAATTTGTGTGTAGAATATGAAGGTAATGAGTAAAAAAGAAATTAGCCAGGTGCAGTAGTGCATACCTGTAATCCCAGCAACTCACAAGACTGAGGCAAGAGGATCAAAAGTTCAAGGCCAGCCTGGACAATTTAATGAGACCCTGTCTCAAAGGCTGAGGATGTAGCTCAATGGTAAAGTGTCCTGGTTTCATTGCTCATGAAGAGAGAGATTAGTAAGTGAGATCCTGAACTTGGAGATAAAACAGGTTTTATATACCTTGAGAAAACTGAGGTGAAGTCCAAGTAGATCAAAACCTCTGTTGCCTTTTGGAGCTCTTAAAAGCTATTTGTGATCCAAGAACAAAAAGCATGTTGTGTTTGGGAGCAATACCAAACACATTCGAATTTATATGAACTCAAACTAGAGAAAAATAGGATTCCCTAATCATTTGTTTGCACCTTTTAGTCTCTTGTTTAGCAAAGTTGCTTTTTTAGTACAATCATTTTGCGTTATAAGATTCTACACTTAATGGAACAGGCAGAGCACTGGCTGCCTAAGATTCTGAGGTCGAAATATAAACTCCCTTGAGAGTACACTACTCCTCAGCTGGATTAAGTCTCCTTCTGGGGCATGTGGTGCCTTCATGCCTGGCTCCATCTCAGTGAGGCCTCTGCTCTATCCTCCATGGTGACATGAATTCCTGGAGAGCAGGGACTGCCTTGCACATCTGTGTAGCCACAGTCGAGAGGTTCTTAAATATTTATTCCATGAGTGAATCATCTTATTCCAGATGTTGTCTTTATCATATTCTGTTTCACAGGTGCTTTTTTCACCCTTAGGGATTTTTTTTTTTTTGGTACTGGAGATTAAACTCGGAGCACTCGATCACTGAGCCACATCCCCAGCCCTATTTTGTGTTTTATGTAGAGACAGGGTCTCACTGAGTTGCTTAGCACCTCGCCATTGCTGAGGCTGGCTTTGAACTCAGGATTCTCCTGTCTCAGCCTCCCTAAACACTGGGATTACAGGCTTGCGCCATCGTGCCTGGCTAGGAATTTCTTTTAAAAGAAATACATAGGGCTGGGATTGTAGCTCAGTGGTAGAGCGCTTGCCTCGCATGTGTGAGGCACTGGGTTCGATCCTCAGCACCACATAAATAAATAAATAAAGATATTGTGTCCATCTACAACTAAAAAAAATTTTAAAAAAAGAAATACAAGCCGGGCGCGGTGGCTCACGCTTGTAATCCTAGCACTTTGGGAGGCTGAGACAGGAGAATCGCGAGTTCAAAGCCAACCTCAGCAAAAGCGAGGTGCTAAGCAACTCAGTGAGACCCTGTCTCTACATAAAACACAAAATAGGGCTGGGGAAGTGGCTCAGTGGTCGAGTGCCCCTGAGTTCAATCCCCAGTACCAAAAAAAAATGAAAAATAAAAAAATTAAAAAAAAGAAATACATAATGTATGATTCTATTTATATGATATACTAGAAGAGGTGAATCTAAAGTGGAAAAAAATTGGAGAGTAGTACATAGTACTCTATCTTGAAATGGGGTTCACAGTCTAAACTTTGCCAGTGTACAGTTAATATTTGTGTAATTATATGTACTGAGGATTTTTAGAAGGATGGGTAGATTTCAGCATTTTATTCAAAATGCATAAAATGTAATATGGGTTGATAGAGTAGTAGATGAAAAAATAGTCAAAGGTTAATGAAGAACCTTGGTAAATGGACGTTCACTATAAAATTCAATATTGCTGTTGTATGTTTGAACATTTTCATAATAAAATGTTAGAAAAATCTTCAGGGGGTTTATTACAGAATACAGTATCTGGGGTTCAGTTCTTGTAGTATGCTAATCACACTGTCATGAAATAATAAGGTACTACAGAAATAGACTTGCTAAAAGGGAACACAGGCTGATCACCTAGGGATTTACTTATCTTCCCCAGTAATGATAATGATATGGCAGTCCCCCCTGAGGCCCAGACTGTCCCCCTAGATTTTGACAGGGCTGGTGGGTAAAACACAGGCTAATCTTTTAACTCATTTTCTCTTAAAATGCCCTGGGGGTGAAGGGTTACCTAACTCCTGACCAGACACTGCAGCTTTCAGCAAATGCCAGGAAATTCTTTTACAATTAAATACATTAATGTTGCAAGTAAAATCCAGGTAATAACCTCTGAAGAATAAATGTAATGTATTCATGATAGGTTTGATACTTTGTATTTAACTTCTAAAAAGCAATCCTTTCACAATGAAATTTGGACCCTTTATTTTACCCCAATAAAAAATAATCTTGAAGCAGGACGCGGTGGCACACGCCTGTAATCCCAGCACTTAAGGAGGCTGAGACAGGAGAATCGTGAGTTCAAAGCCAGCCTCAGCAATAGAGAGGTGCTAAGCAACTCAGTGAGACCCTGTCTCTACATAAACACAAAATAGAGCTGGGGATGTGGCTCAGTGGTCAAGTACCCCTGAGATCAATCCCTAGTACCAAAAAAATAATCTTGAGGGCTGGAGTTGTGGTACAGTGGTAGAGCACTTGCCTGACAGGTGTGAGGCACTGAGTTCAATTCTCAGTACTGCATATAAATAAATGAATAAAATAAAGGTCCACCAATATCTAAAAAAAATTTTTAAAAATAATCTTGAGAAGGGCTTTTATTATTTAATGCCATTATAGCAGTCTATCATATCTATAATTTAAATATGACTTTCATGAAAACAACTAGTTGTTGTTTTTGTTTGTTTGCAGTGTTGGAGATAGAACCCAGGGCCTAAATGTTTTGAATTGTGTATGCCCTGGTTAAAGTTTCAGTTGTTCCTTTTCTGAATTTATGGTTATTGTTAACAATTGATACAGCTATTTACAACTCATACCAGGCAGTGTGTGCTTCTGTAGCAGCTTTCCTGTTTTTGACTTAGAAGCCACACAGCACCAGGTCTGTTCTACGGTAACTTCAATCTCGTGTTAAATTAAGGATATCTTAGCTGCAGCTGAAGAAGTGCCAACGTAATAAGGTACTGGAATGAGGTAGCCGATGGCACACGGATTATCCATACTACCAACCTCAGGAAGTTGTTTTCTAAACCGACTCCCAAGGATACCTTTCCTCCATGAAAAATCTAAGCCCTAACTGTGTTTTTTATATCCATGATTCTCAAACTGGTTTCCAGACTTATAGCGTCAGCCAAGAACTGGTTAGACAAAATTCAGGGCTTCCCCAACCTTATGAAGTCAGGCACAATGGATGTGGACCCAAACATAACTTCTTCGTGGTATAACAAATCCTCCAGGTGATTTTCATGCTAGAATTGGAGCATCATTTCTCACATCCTCTGCTGGAAGGGAGGCACCTGGAGGACAACTCGGGACAAGTCTGGTGGGTGTCAGGAAAGGAAAGCTCAAACTGTCCCCAGAAGGGGTGAGGTGGGATGGGGTGGAATGGGAGAGGGGAGAGCACGAAGCCTCCCCAAAGAATGAGAATTATACTCTATGGGTCTTTGGGATACACTTCATATCCAAAGTATAGCAGGACCCGACTAACGGCCACTGGTTTTTTTTGTTTTGGGGGGGTTTTTTTTGGTATTAAAGATAGAACCCAGGGACGCTTAACCACTGAGCTACATTCCAGCCCCTTTTATTTATTGACAGGATCTCGCTAAACTGCTTAGGGCCTCTCTAAGTTGCTAAGTCTGGCCTCAAATTTACCATCTTCCTGCCTCAGTCTCCTGAGTTGCTGGCATTAGAGACATGTGCCAATGTCCTTGGCCTAGCCATTGTCTTGAGTACTCCTGTAGGGATGAGTCAGGGTAAGAACCTAATTCTGAGCCAGGCATGGTGTTGCATGCCTGCCATCCCATCGGCTCAGGTGCCTGAGGCAGGAGGATCTTTAGTTCAAAGGCAGCTTCAGCAACTTACTGAGGCCCTAAGCAACTCAGTGAGACCCTGTCTCTAAATTAAGTGGGCTGCGATAAAACTCAGTAAGAGTGCTTGCCTTGCATGCCCAAGGCCATGGGTTCAATCCCCAGCACCACATACACACACACATACACAAATTAAATACAAAAAAGGGCTGAGGGCTGGGGTGGTGGCTCAGTGGTAGAGCGCTTGCCTAGCATGCGTGAGGCACTGGGTTTGATCCTCAGCACCACATATAAATAAATAAAAAATAAAGGTCCATCAACAACTAAAAAAAATATTAAAAAAAAAAAAGGGCTGGGGACATGGCTCGGTGGTTAAGTACCCCTGGGGGTTCACGCCCCAGTATCAAAAACAAACAAACAAAAAAAAACCTGATTCTGAGACCTAAGATAGCCTAGGACATAAATGCAAATGTGCAATCTCTCCACGCTGCTCATTGGGAAATACTGCCAAACAGAGTTGGTGCATAGTTTTCTTATCCTTCTCTAGATAACCATTGATGACTGGTGATTTCCCTTAATACTTATGTATTTACTCCACTGAAGACCAGGAAATTGCACAATTATCCCAGTATGTGGAATGACTGAGTATGAGTTTCTTAGTTGACAGCACTCAGATCAAGAGAGAAACTTAAGTTATATTCTATGTATGTATGTCAAACTATGCTCTACTGTCATGTATATCTAAAACTAACAAATTTTTAAAAATTGTAAGAGAAAGAAACTTTAAGAATATGGCTTTGGAAACCCCAAACCATAAAGTTTTAAGCTTGCATATAATTAAAAATAACTAACCCCCAGAGGGAACAGACCTGCGGGAGAAGAGCATTTATAAGTCAGATGGCAACACTGAAAACATTACCGGCCCTAAACAGGAAGGCAGAGGCTTTCCAACTTTTTTGCACTGATACTAGAATTTAGTAAAGCTGCAATACATTTATTTCTCTTACAGCAAGCATGACCACAACCACCCATAATCGCAGTGTTCTAGACAGGCTAAATACAGTGGACATTTTCTCAATGAGTTATCAAGATAAATAGTGACTGAAAGTTGGGGCCTGAACTGAGACCTGCATGAGTCTAACTCTGAAACTTACTAGGTATATAAATTTAGGTAAATTAATCTCTTTTAAGCCTATGTTCTTCCTCTATAAAATGGGAATAATAGTACTTACTTTATAAGAATGCTTTAAGGATTAAGGAATGCTTGTGAAACACTAAGTTTGGAACAGAACACTAAGCCTATCAAAGCAGGCAGAATACCCTCCCCACACAATGTCCATGTCTTTAATATCCAGAACCTGTGAGTAGGTGATGTTACAGGCCCAGGGGTAATTACAGTTGCAGATGGAATTGTTTGCTCATCAGCCAGCCTTAAAATGGGACGATTTCCTGAATGATACAATGACCCCAATGTATTCACAAGGCTCACTGTAAGTGAAAGGGGGATGCAGGAGAATGTCAAGAGTCAAAGCCACACCTGTAATCTCAGTGACTCAGGAGGCTGAGACAGTAAGTTTGCAAGTTTGAGGTCAGCCTCAACAACTTAGTGTGAACATAAAATTAAAAAATAAATTTTAAAAAAAGAGCTAGGATGCAGCGACACATGAGGCTGAAGCAGAATTTCAAGTTTGAGGCCAATCTCAGCAATTTAGCAAGGCCCTAAGTAACTTAGTGAGACCCTGTCTCAAAATTACAAAAAAAAAAAAAAAAAGGGCTAGGGATGTGGCTCAGTGGTAGAGTACCCCTGGATTAAATCCCCACTACCCTCTGCTACACACCCACACCCACACACAAAGAAAAGAAAGAGATCAGAAGATGTCACACTGTTGGTTTTGAGTGAGAGAAAGGGCAACAAGCTAAGGAATAAAAACAGCCTCTACAAGCTGGAAAAGGGAAGGAAAAGGATTCTCTCCAGAGTCCCAAGGGGAACGCAGTTTTGCTGACACCTGGATTTTGCCTAAGCAGACCTATTTTTGATCTCTTTTCCTTTTTTTGGGGGGGGGGGGAACGGGATGGACGGACGGATGACGACAGGATCTCACTATGTTGACCAGGCTAGTTTGCTGGGATTACAGGGCATGCACCACTGTATTAAATCTGTATTGTTTTCAACCATGTGGTAATTCATTACAGCAATGGGAAACCAATACACACCATTGATTCATTAATATTAATGCATGCCAAATAATCATTTTTTTTTTTTTTTCAGTAAAAACCCTATTTTTAAGCTGGGCTTGGTGGCGCACGCCTGTAATCCCAGTGGCTCTGGAAACTGAGGCAGGAGGATTGTGAGTTCAAGGCCAGTCTCAGCAATTTAGCAAGGCATTAAGCAACAACTCAGTGAGACCATCTCTAAATAAAATACAAAAAGAGGAGGGGTGGGACTGGGGTTGTAGCGCAGTGGTAGCGTGCTTGCCTAGCACGTGTGAGGCACTGGGTTCGATCCTCAGCACCGTATAAAAATAAAATAAAGATATTCTGTCCACCTACAACCAAAAAATAAATATTTTTTTTAAAAAAGGCTTTTAAAAAAAAAAAAAAGAGGGGTGGCCTAGGGATGTGGCTCAGTGGTCAAGTGCCCCTGAGTTCAATCTCCAGTACCAAAAACAAAAACAAAAAAAACAGGCCAAAATATGTCAGAAATAGTGTCATAGTTAATTAAATCAGTTTGTCTAATGTCACAAAATAATCTGAATTGAAAGAGATTTTTTTTTTCTTTTTTTTTTTTTGGTACTAGGGATTGAACTCAGGGGTACTCGACCACTGAGCCACATCCCCAGCCCTATTTTGTGTTTTATGTAGAGACAGGGTCTCACTGAGTTGCTTAGTGCCTCGCTGTTGCTGAGGCAGGCTTTGAACTCACGATTCTCCTGTCTCAGCCTCCCAAAGTGCTGGGATTACAGGCTTGAGCCACCGCACCCAGCGAGATTTTTTTTTTCCTTTCTCTTTTTCATTTCTTTTTTTTTTTTTGGAGATAGGTCTCACTATGTTGGCCACGCTGGCCTGGACCTCCTGGATTCAAATGATCTTACCCCCTCCAGCCTCCCAAATATGCCACTGTAGCTATGTCCAATTGATTCATTCTATTTTTGTCTTCCATGACTTACCAAAGAAATCAGTGTCCCAAGTATGAGTGTCATTCTGGTGGACGAAAACAACATGGTAAAATGAACCATCAATCATATCATTAAATAATACAAGAGAATGTTATCCTAAGGAACATTATGGAAAATAGCATGTTCTAAATTTATCCAATCATTGTATACAACTTGACAAAGGTAAAATTATCAACTAACCTTTCCATTGATATAAAATTTTCACTGAATAATTTTGTACCTATTAGACTTATAATTAGCCAGAACATTAGTGAACATGTGAAGGATGAAATCTCAGTTTACTTGTTGTCTTTCTGTAGTACTGGGGATTGAATCCAGGGGTGCTCTACCACTGAGCTACATCTCTAGCCCTGTTTTTTATTTTGAGACAGGATCTCACTAAATTGTTCAGGCTGGTCTTGAACTTGCAATCCTCTTGCCTCAGCTCCTGAGTAGCTGGGATTACAGACATGTGCCACTATATCCAGGTCAGAACATGTTTTTAGTGTAAAATGCTAATTCTATATTTTGGATAGTGGCCCATACAAAATCAAGTGTGTGTACACTAGCAAAAGCATAGTTTATCCCTGGAAATATAGGAAAAAATTTAAACTTTGGTTTTTAAAAATCTCATCCATTTAAACATTTTTCCCCTGTTCATGTTTTACAATGTAAATAATAGAGAAGTAATTCTATTACTTCTACAATTTACAAATTATTTGTAAATTCTACAATTTACAAATAATCAAAACTTGGCATGTATTCTGTTTTTTTCTGATGGAGGTTACATGATGGAAAAAGTTAAGACCGTCACTAACAAGAACTACCAAGCGGGGCTGAGGTTGTGGCTCAGCGGTAGAGCGCTTGCCTCGCATGTGTGAGGCACTGGGTTCGATCCTCAGCACCACATAAAAATAAGTAAAAACAAAAATAAAGACTGTGTCCATGTATAACTAAAAAATATTAAAAAAAAAAAAAAAAACCACCAAGCTACTGCCTCTGTCACAGCTTTGTGCTTGATTCTGGCAAAAATGAGTTATCTATGAGGTTAAAGCAAAATCTTTCAAACTACTATTAAGTACACATTTGCCATTAACCGTTTAAGCAGGTTAACCACACACAAAAAGTATGTCAAATGTTTCAAAGGAACATTTATTTTTTTAAAAGCACATCATGAGGCAGACTTACACCAAAATATTCAGTGTTTATTAAAGCCTTAAAATTTTATGTAAGTGTGTATATAGTTCAAATCAACTCACCTGCTCTACATCTAATCCCGGCACTTTGGGAGGCTGAGACAGGAGAATTGCGAGTTCAAAGCCAACCTCAGCAATGGCAAGGCACTAAGCAATTCAGTGAGACCCTGTCTCTACATAAAACACAAAATAGGGCTGGGGATGTGGCTCAGTGGTAGAGTGCCCCCGAGTTCAATCTCCAGTACCAAAAAAAAAAAAAAAACTTCAACAGAAAAGGAAAAAGCCACTTACATTTTTAAAGAAGCTTGTCTATTCTACAATGACAAACATTTGTCAAAAAACTTGTAGGAGGGATGTAGTTTTGTTTAAATTTCATGTTTCAGAAGTTGTGCACTTTATAGCTAGTTTTCAATGAATGTGAATGTTTATCAGAAGGTAGGTGAGATACTATATAACTCTTATGTTTTTACAATGTCAAAAATAGTTAACATTTAACCAAGACTAGCTTCATAATTTGTAAACCCAGGGCAAAATAAAATGCAGGCTTGTTGTCTGAAACTTTTCAAGATGGCTAAAGCAGAGCATTTAACCAAGTATGAGGCCTTCCTCTGTGTAATGCCCTATAGGACTGCAAAGGCCCAACACCTGGGCCAGCTCTTTCTAAGTGTATTCCAACTGCCATAATAGAATACCAAGATCTTAGTTACCTTTCTCTTGGGTCCCTGGTACAAGACTAGGCATGTAAGAGGGATTCAAATATTTGTTTAATGAAAAACTGAGTCTTAATTTATAGTTTTTCAAGTCAACGAGAAATGGTTGGTTACTTATGGTCAGAGCAAATCTTACCCTGATGAAGACAGTCTGTTAGTTACAATAATAAATGCTGGATTCGTCTAGTACCAAGTAACTTGCACATCACATTCTGGCTTCATGGGAGCTGGAGGCCACATATGGTGAAGGTTCACTTGATTCATTCAACAAATATTTATTGTACAACTTACTCTGTGTTAGGTCCTATACCAGGCACTGGGAATACAAGAATAAAGAAGACAGTCCTGCCCTCAAGGAGCTTACAGTCTAGCATAAGAATTTACAGCACCTTAGAACCTACTAAGAAAACTTTCTGGGTGTCTAGCATATTATCAGGAACACTCCAAAAGTCCTGAAAATATGTCTAAAATTTTCCAGAAAACAGTTTGGAAATGAAGGATGCAGTGAAGTTTAAAAGAAAATTCAACTATTCATTTTTTAAAATGTAAAAACCATGATATCTAAACAAGGAAAACACTTAGGAAAGCTGAAAATTCTAGTTATTTTAAAGACTTTGGACCAGATTTAAATTTTATAAGTTATTTTATTATCTCTGGGTAACATTTTCATTTATAGTGACATTTATATACATGTACAGACAGGAGGTGTACGTATGTAAGATGTGCTCCTTGGGGTTTTGGATAAAACCCCTATTTCTATCATTAATTCATTTACAACTAAAGAGAGCAGCATAAAGGTAAACTAGAGATTTTCTTTTAATAAAAATTTCCATTATTATTTGGGAGGAATTCTTCAGACATAATTTAGAATCATCTCTAGGATATAAATTTTAGTACAATCTTATTCTATGAGTCTAAACTGTCTTGTAACAACATGTGATAATTTAAGCACACATTTTAATAGTCACTGACAAAG
The DNA here is from genome assembly GCA_004024805.1 of Geosciurus inauris. NCBI lineage: Eukaryota > Metazoa > Chordata > Mammalia > Rodentia > Sciuridae > Geosciurus > Geosciurus inauris. The sequence continues at coordinate 52,781 of PVHX01004009.1, forward strand.
TTTAATGGCATCTAAAATACTTTTAAGTCTATCTGGATTTTCTTTTTTTTTCCTGCACTTTCTCTTTTCTTAAAAGCATAAAAGATCCCTATACAAATTCAGAGCTTTTGTTGTTGCTTTGCTGTACTTTGGTACATTGCTATTTATTTCTTTTCTAGCAGCTTTCTTAGTTTGAAGTATCTTACTTGCTTGCAACTGAAAAACTAGACTAGGCTTTAACTAGGATCTCACATTATCCAGAAGATAAGCAGAAAGTAATCAAGGGAGCTGTTTCACAGACTGTGTACCAGAGTTTGACCAGTTCTGACTGCAGACATTCTGAACAGGCTTGGTTATCTCATGTCCTAGCTCATAACAGATGAACAATGCACAATTAGAAGAAAGTAGGGAGCCTGTTAGAGGCAGGCATGTTGACAGAACACACTATTTAGGAGATAAAAAATATTTTTAAAAAGCTAGCAATCTGAGGCAAATGATATAGTTGAGAGAATCACTTCATAAAAGATATTAACTCATATTTGTTTAGCCCTTTATATTCTATGAAATGTTTTACATATATCATAGTTTACTGGGTATTTATAACAACACATCATGAATACAACTTTTCATCATGAAAAAGTGAATTATACTGAACATACCATTTAAGAAGGCAGGGAGGCATACTCACACACCTGAAAGACTTGCATCAAAAATAATTACAAGTTTTTAATTTTGGCACTTAAGAGATATGCATTACTTATCCAAAATTCATATATATGGTTTCCTTCATGACCAACACAGAGTATAACTGAGTGGATTTTCATAGCACTCAGTGACACTGGTCACTAAATGGGGATGATTGTCATCAGTAAGTTACCAGATATTTTTTCCTGCTAAACAAAATTTAACAGATACTTATGGATGCCAGTACCAATATGTTCTGACTAATATAGGAAACACTAGGCTTCTAAAACATTCTGGGTGTTTTCCCTATATTGCACTTTCTAGAAAACACAACCTTAAAAATGATATAATGTGGTCTTGGTTCCAGACATAGCAGCAGGGAACATGTGATTTACCTTTCCTTGCTTGCTTTCCTAAAATTTTTGATATGGGCTCTTCTCAGGGATGTAACAAGGAAAAATAATATATATTTATTTCTTAGAAGCTTTGTGCTTCTAAGAAAAAAGACCACACACATTTTTAAAAGACTAAAACTGAGGTCACCTCTTGCTTCAGTCATGTCATTTCACAATTCAAAGTAAGAAGCTACCACATATTTGATGTGTCTCAATCAAGACGGCATTGTCATAAGTATACTGTTCTGGAGAAAGCTTTTCAAAACAGGAGAATAATTTATATTACATATACCAACAATTGTACCATGTTACCAATTATTATTATTATTATTTTTTGGTACCAGGGATTGAACTCAGGGGCACTCGACCCCTGAGCCACATCCCCAGCCCTATTTTGTGTTTTATGTAGAGACAGGGTCTCACTGAGTTGCTTAGCGCCTCGCCATTGCTGAGGCTGGCTTTGAACTCACGATTCTCCTGTCTCAGCCTCCCTAAGTGCTGGGATTACAAGCGTGAGCCACCGCGCCTGGCTACCATGTTACCAATTATGATACCTTTTATCAATTATCATGGAAAAAAACAACTGAATAACATTTAGAGTAAAATATAGCAGATTCAGTTTTTACACTGAAAGTGAAACAGGGCCTTTAATGGTATTATGTCATTTCTTTCAATAATGTAGCATTCTTGATGCCCTTTAATCTCTTGATGACTTTTTGATCATATCTCCAGGAGAGCAAAGGTTCTTTTGCTGAGTTTGCTGCTGTTAATTTTTTTTTAGTTGATGATGGATAATACCTTTATTTTATTTATTTTTTATGTAGTGCTGAGGATCGAAGCCAGTGCCTCTCATGTGCTAGGCAAGCACTCTACCACTGAGCTGCTTAATTTTTAATTCTCATTTGCATGGCTCTATTTTTATACAAGGTTCCATAGCCTCCATTTTCTTTTCTATTTCACACTTACCCTGCCTGAGGTTTTTTAGTGAGGAATGGACTATATATGCCCTGAGTCTATGGTATTTGAATTATTCTCATGGAAACAGTCACTCTTGTAAATGTTCTTTTACATCATATAGAAGGTAAGATAAGGCCAATGCTGTAATAAAAAAGTTCCAGAAGATACTGAACAAGTAAATTAACAGGCCAATTTACCATAATTTACAAAATAAAGGGCAAAATGGTAGAGTATTTTGCACTATCTTTGGACTAAATCAAATAAATAGACAAACCTAGGTTTGAATCCCAGTTCTGCCACCCGCTGCCAACTCTGTGACTTCAGACAAGTCACTTATGGTTTCTAACATATTATGACCTCCCAAGATTGAGGCTCATTCCAACTACCTTACAAGTTTTTGTGGGGGCCAATAGTAAGGCAGGCACATTCTTTAACACATAATAAGTTTTCTAAAGCAGTTCAAGAATCATTGGCTAAATTTGGAGTTGAGTGACATGTGGGTCCAGCATCTGACATGGAATCCTTTCCCAAATTAATACAATTTGTGTAATCTTCTTTTGAATATCAATTTGATTTGTACTTTATCGCTTTTTTTTGGCACCAGGGATTAAACTCAGGGATACTTAACCACTGAGCCACATTCCCCAGCCCTATTTTGTGTTTTATGTAGAGACAGGGTCTCACTGAGTTGTTTAGTGCCTTGCCGTTGCTGAGGCTGGCTTTGAACTCGCAATTCTCCTGTCTCGGTCTTCCAAAGTGCTGGGATTACAGGCGTGCACCACAGCGCCCGGCTTATCTCTTATTTTTAATAATAATTTTCAGTGTTTTTATCTCCAAAATATCACTTTTTAAATTTTTTTATTTTTATGAAATTTATGGCAAGCCTGCATTTTTACTGTGCTTTATGCTAATTTTTCAATGACTACAAAATTTCCAATTTTTTCAACATCTGTGTAGTAAGATAATCTAATTTTTAAAACCTGTTCTAGAGCCAACATTGTTCCAAGTGAGACAGAACCTCTTATACATGTGTGTGAATGGCTATTTGGCAGGTCCCATAATAAATGTCATTTTAGTTGTTTAAACATATCTGTAAAATTAAAAGTACTTTTTTCTTAGGGCTGGAATATCAGCATCTGCTCTGAAGCCTTTTTGTTTTCAATCTATTAGTTAGTTTAAGAGTGTTCACAATAATACAACTTAATGACAAAGGGTTCCTAAGTCACTGATTTAACAGCCAGCATATCTTAGAAACTGCCCTGAGCAAGGAATTAGGGAACTTGAATTTGTATTCTGGTTCTGCCACAAACTTTTCAGGAAGACCTTAGGCAAGTCACTTAACTTCTCTCATTTGTCAAATAATGCAATTAATTACATTCCAGGTTGTTTCCTATCTCTAAAAATGCTTTCATTTACTTATTAAATAATCAAAACACCTTATGGGAATTATGTTAAGCACCAGATGGGTACAGAAGTATAGACTGATGTTTAAGACTATGTTTTTAAAACTGTGATTCAGATTGATTACTTGAATAAAGATTACCAGGGGCTCTTGTTAAAAATATAGATTTTTGTCCTTTCCCTGCCTAAATCAGAATTTCCTAAGGTGAGGCACAAGTTTTTGCATTTTCACAAACTCTTCAATGATTATAATGCACCCTAATCTTTGAGAACCACTGGCCTAGAGTACATGACTGAAGAGGTCAAGGCTAGTGCATGGCTTAAATTACTCCAGCCTCTGGGAAATCCCTTCTAAACATACTACATTCCATGTGGAAGAGACTGGAAGAAAGCTGTGTATTCAACAGAGCAGCAGCCTTGTGCTTGCACCTGCCTGATGCTTTCACCTGCTGTGTTCCGTAACAAAACAGAAAAAAGGTGTTCATATCAGCACTTGGTCCTGACACCCAGGTCACTGCCAGGTTTATGACAACAGCTCAAAGAGGACTGCAGCTCTCTGCTCACTAATGGTAAATTGAGCTTGTGACCCTTGGCTCAAGGAAGAAAAATGCCATTTCTTCACTCTTAATTCCCCATCCACCCCAATACTGTTAATACATCAATCTGGCAGAGAAAACACAGAAAGTCTTAAGTCACATTGTTCCATCACTCTGTGGCCAGATACTGTACCAATGTTTAAATCCTCTTCTGTACAACAGAATCACCAAAGCCCATTCCTTCTCCTCCTTTCCTTTCTGATGTTGTCGACAGGAACTAAACACCAAATAAGGGCACATGAGAGAGATTATAAATTCATACAAGTAAGTAAATTACAAAGAGAGGTGACAGTATTTTTTTCTAGAATTTCACAAAATCTCTCACATGAAAAAATTGGTATAATTTTAACAGAAAACTTAAAAGACATTTTGTTGCAAGACTATCTAATGGTTATGAGAAAAATGCCATTATCTGTGCTCAATATAGAGAAATGTAACAGCAACTTTAAAAGGGCAAATACATTGATAAATCAAGATAAATTTTTTTTTTCAACAACTGGTTTTTCCAACATCCAACTTCTGAGTTTTATTCAATACTAGTGTCACGGGTTTCTCTTATCCCAACCAAAATTCCTCTGCCAAATGTCCATAAAATTCATATCAACATACTGAAACTAAAAAAGAGAAAGGAAGGAAGGAGAGAAGAAAAGAAGGAGGGAACGGAAGAAGGCAGGAAGGGAGGAAGGGAGGAAGGGAGGGAACTTCACTATCATGCAAAATAACCGTAAGAGCTGGAGTTCAGCGGCACAGACCAGCAGGAGCAGAGGAATGCTGAAAAGGACAATGCTGCACAGTCTATGTGGAGATGCCCGTATGATGCTGGATGATCAAGTACTCAGGTCACAGATGTGTTCATGGACCCATAAGAACCAGGATCTTGACCCAAACTTATAAGATCTTCTAAAAAGAAAACACTTCACCTAAATTGAAGTAATTAATAAGTCAAACACCAGAGAGTTCCTTATTTGATGTAAGTTGTGCCTAAAACTTTGGCTGATACAAAGAGACCCGTCCACTAAGGCACCCTGAGGCAATCTGACAATGCGTTGGAGAGAATTTTGTTGTCAGTACCACATCATTGTGAGAGTACAGAGATCGGATCACCCGCAGGGGACTGGATTCTTTGGGTAAACAGTCAACAAGTTCACTGCATTGTTTGTCAAATCCCAACAAGCGAATCCCGTAGCCATGTGGGGAAGAAATCATTCGCCCATCAGGGCTGAAGCAAAGTTCTTTAATATAACCCCTGCCTACATTGGCTTCTTCAATGTAATGAGTCAGTCGTAGGGAACAACGAGGTGAGACTGGTCGCACTGGAGCTCCTTCTTGGAATTCATAGACACAAGTCCACTAGGGAGAGAAAAGGGAGACAAACCATGGTTATAGAGCACCAAAGAGTGCTATAGATATTTCTTATTTTTGAAAAGCTCAAAAGATGGCCAAAGCCACAGAATTGTTGCAACATATCAATCAGATGAATACCATCTCCCTGTTAACTAACAAAACTGATAGGCCCCATACCTTCTTCTTTTTATAACCTGAAGTTATTTCGCACTATGAAGTTTTTATTTATTTTTAAATTTTTTTTTAGTTGTAGATGGACACAATATCTTTATTTATTTTTATGTGGTGCTGAGGATCGAACCCAGTGCCACACACGTGCAAGGCAAGCGCTTTACCACTGAGCCACAACCTCAGTCCTGCACTATGAAGTTTTCAAGTCTTTTGTTCCCTGAGGCTGCCTGTGACTTCTGTAGTAATACATTTCCTTTTCTTAGGGCAAAAACCAATTTTGATATTTTAAAAATGTCTGGGGTATATCCAAGCCCTAAAGTACCTCTTTCCCCCCTCCTTTCAGTTGTGGTCTCTAGATCCACTGAGATCCTTGCTTTCTAGAACACTCTTGCTTTCCAGAGTGATGAAAATCCTAAGGTCATTTAACCTTTTCCCCTAGTCATCAGTTTAGTCTCCACCTTGCCCAGAGTTTCCCTTGGCTTATAAAAAATAAAATAAAGTAAAATTATAATTGGCTAAAATCTCACATTTAGCTAGCTTAGCTAAAACATTTCAGTGCTGTGTTTACTATATATCACCTTTATTTATTTATTTTGATGAGATGAAAGAGGCAAGAATTAGAAGCCAGAAACAATCTGAGCTGATGATAGCCTCTAGAGTACTCGCTAGCCTGCTACACCCAAGCAGGAGAGGAAGGAGAGTTTGCAAGGGATAAAGATACCATAAAGCCATAGGAAATAAAAACAGGATAGTCAAGAAGTAGGGTCTCTAGCTGGGTGTGGTGGTGCATGCCTGTAATCCCAGCCATGGGCTGAGGCAGGATGAACAGAAGTACAAGGCCAGCCTCAGAAACTTAAGAGAGGTCCTAAGCAACTTAGTGAGACCCTGTCTCAACATTAAAACAACAACAACCACAACAAAAATAGCTGGGGATGTGATTCAATGGTTAAGTGCCCCTGGATTCAATCCCTGGTACCAAAAAAAAAAAAAAACAACAACAACAGTAGAGTCTCTAACATTATGCCCTGGACGGCAAGGATTGTGGTCTGATACACCTAGGTTTGCATGCACAGCAATGGCAATTTGTCCAGTGAACCCTACTGAAGGCGAAACACTGCTAACTGTACCTCCTGATCATCAGTGTTGCTTGAGCACCGAAGAAGAGTGGCCCAGCCTTTGGGGTGCAGCTGTAAGGATGTGATGCAGTTTCCACGATCTCTCTCACCAGGAACTTCAGGGGTTAAGACTTCAAGACTATTTCGTGGTGAAACGCCTGAGAAACAAGAAAACGAGGACTGGGATTTGTATTATCCAAGGACTAAAGCTGATTTCTGGCAATCATCTCCCATGCCTTCATCCCTTAATTTGTCCCTTATCCTACCACAGGTAAAAGAATATGTTGTCCCTCAATATATGGTGTGTGAGTTTTGGGATATGGGCTTGGGGAAAGAGTACAACTATTACTAAAGAAAAAGTCCCTAGCCAGGTGCAGGGGCATATCCCTGAGACAGGAGAATTTCAAGTTTGAGGCCAGCCTGAGTACCTTAGCAAGACGTTGTCCTGAAATAAAAATAAAAAGGGACAGACACATAACCTGGGTTCAGTTCCCAGGATGTGGTTGGGGAGAATGGGGACCCAAGTTCCTATAGAAGGAATCACTGGGGACTTAAGGCTAAGACATGGAAGCTGAGCAGGGGTCCTTTGGATTTGGATCTATACCTCAGAAAGCTATTTATTTATGGTTTGTCTGTCTTCTTTCTCTCTCTCTCTCTCTTGGATATTGAATTCAGGGGCACTTTATTATTTATATACCTAGCCCTTTTTATTTTTGAGACAAGATCTTGATAAGTTGCCCAGGCCAGCCTTGAACTTGTAATCCCCCTGCTTCAGCCTCCCAAGGGTGTTTGTGGCTGGGGGTGGGGGGTGCATAGGCATGTACCACTGTGCCTGGCTTTTCTTTTTAAGATTTCCTTGAGATTACCACATCATTGATGGAAACCTATGAGGCTCTAAATTATACTGCAACAACCAAACTATACCTATGTAAAAATTTCACATGTGATTGAATTTTAACAATTTTAGAGAAAAACAAACTCCTATTTTAAGAATTAATTTTGTAAATTTCTAACAAAAGCAGAAAAGAAACCCATTCTAAATAGGTAAGCAAAGGTTTGATAGTTGCACTTCCTGGGGGTTTCTCAGGAGCTGGCGAAAGGGGGAACCATGCAGGAGATGAATGGAGAAGGGGTAAGAAAGACTGATACCACTGATTTCACTTGAGCCAGAGCTAAATTTGGTTTTATTTGTGCTATATCCCTCAGAATCCACAGCAGATTTCATGTCAAAAATAAAAGTTCTGGCCAGGTGTGGTGGCACATGCCTATAATCGAAGTGGCTCAGAAGGCTAGGCAAGAGGATCGTGAGTTCAGAGCCAGCCTCAGCAATTTAGCAAGGCCCTGAGCAACTCAGCGAGACCCTATATAAAATATACATAAAATATAAATAAAATATAAAAAGGGCTGGGGAAGTGGCTCAGTGGTTAAGCACCCCTGGGTTCAATCACAGGCCTGTAATTTCTGCTATTTGTGAGGCTGAGGCAGGAGGATTCCAAGATTGAGGCCAGCTTTGGCAATTTAGGGAGATCCCATCTCAAAATAAGAAATTAAAAAAAGGGTTGGGTATGTAGCTCAGTGATAAGGCACTCCTGGGTTCAATCCCCAGTATTGAGCAGGAGGGAAAAAAAGGAAATGGCAGAGCAAAAGACCTACAGAGTAAAAGACTAGTAAAAGAAGGTAGGACATATCTTTAAAGCATTATTTATGGCCTAGTTCCTTTCAAAAACATTTAATGCCAATTGTATGTATATATGAAACATTGTGAAACATTCACAATCACCTGATAAATTCACTCCTCATGTTCATTCAGTACTTTCACATGCATACTCTCATTTAATTCCAGTCAAGGAATCTACATTTCTCAACTACTTCCTCTCCAAACTAGAACAAAGTAAGTTTGGTACATGTAATAAAACCAAAGTTCAAATTCCATCATAGATTTCAGCACAAGATGGTTAGTTGACTTGAGGGGCAAGAAATAGCCTCATCTCTACTGGTTATTTTTATGGATTAAAACCAAACCAAAGAAAACTATTTGATGGAATCTGTTATTGCAAGACTACAAAACCCAACTTTTAACCTACCTTCTCTTTGGGAGGCTCGTGACATGTGCTTCTCAGAAGATGAATTAGAATCACTATGATGACAAGGTGAACCAGAAACTCTAGGACCAGATGAACTTGATGAAGTGCTCAAATCTTGAAAATAAGAAGAGTTTGACAATAAATCTAGCATAACTCTGGTAGTATCTTGTAATTTTTAAATTATCTACTTGAACCATACTTTTAAAAATCATCCAAAACATGGCCAAAAAAAGCTCACATAAACCTGGGCTATAACTAAGACAAAGAAGGTAGGACATATCTTTAAAGCATTATTTATGGCCTAGTTCCTTTCAAAAACATTTAATGCCAATTGCATATATGAAAGAAAATAAACAAATAAACCCCAACCAAATAAGCACAGAAACATCTTTGGGTATCATTTCTGTACTAAAACAGAACAAGAAAATTTAATGAAAATGAAGTTGTTTAATATTAGAATAGGGTCCAAACAACAGGCCCATTACTGGGAACATGAATGAATCTTTATTTAAAGCATACTAAAAACTTCTGTTATGTAAATCCTCTTTGAAATGCAAAGCAAAGCTTTACATGAAAACCTGTGGGAAAGATAAAATGAATATGGATTTCCAGTAGTCTCACACCTCTGCTGGGAATTCTTATTTTATCTAATTTCCTATAGTATTATATCAGAATTACCCTTAGAAGATGGAAAAGCTGCTGCCGCTTATTTATTTTTTTTGGTACCAGGGATGGAACCCAGGAGCACTTAACCACTGAGCCACATCCCCAGCCCTTTTTTTTTTTTTTTTTGGTACTGGAGATTGAACTCAGGGGCACTCAACCACTGAGCCACATTCCCCAGTCCTATTTTGTGTTTTATGTAGAGACAAGGTCTCACTGAGTTGCTTAGCGCCTCGCCATTGCTGAGGTTGGCTTTGAACTTGCGATTCTCCTGTCTCAGCCTCCCTAAGTGCTGGGATTACAGGCATCCACCACCGCACCCGACTCCCAGCCCTTTCTTATATTTTTATTTTAGAGACAAGTTTTGCGAAGTTGGTTAGGGCCTTGCTGAATTGCTGAGGCTGGCTCTGAACTTACAATTCTCTTGCCTCGACATCCTGAACCACTGGGATTATGGGCATGTGCCACCACACCTGGACAAAAACTAAAAAGCTTCCTGGTTTTGAGTCAAAAAAAGCCAACTACACCTTCTATATCACTATTTCTCACTAAGCTAATTATCAATGTTTAACTTTTTAAAGAAAAGTTAAACATTGAATCTAAAAGGATTATATTCTGAATTAGATTAGATTCTGAATCTAAAAGGATTACATTCACATGTTTATGAAACACCTTGCTTGCAAGGAAGTTGGTAAACTTAAATTTCTACTTTAACAGTTAAATTGGGCAATTATAGTACAATTATGCCTGTATTTTCCTAAAGGAATCTTCAGGAGTGACCCTGTGCACATATGAGAAAGATTCCAACCATTTAAAGTTACCTCTTAACTTAATAGCACCTTATGAACAGTTTGTGTTCCAAATAATTGTTTCTTTTCTCGTTTCTTGTTCATAAAAACAGTATTATTAATGATGGATATGTTCCCAGATCAGTCTTCTCTTTCCCCAAATCAGATGAAATATATTCTCTTTATCACATAATTTGAATGAAGCACAGTATTTAGGTTTTTCTGAGCCCCAACTTCACTTAAGTCTAATAGAATCAGCAATGGGAAAAAGGACAAAGCTTTGGCAAAGGGTGTTACAAGATGGCACCAGGTACATGTATGTGGACATTTGGAAGTCTAGGATACAATACAGACTTAAAATCAAAACTCTATAATAATCACAACTTAAAAGTTCTGCTGAGCTCCTATATGTGGCTTTTTTTTTTGGTACTGGGGATTGAACTCAGGGGTACTCGACCACTGAGCCACATCCCCAGCCCCATTTTTGTGTGTTATTATGTAGAGACAGGGTCTCACTGAGTTGCTTAGCACCTCACCTTTGCTGAGGCTGGCTTTGAACTCGCAATTCTCCTGTCTCAGCCTCCCAAAGTATCTTGGATTCTTTTTTTTTTTTTTTAATTTTTAAAAATATCTTTGTTTTGTTTATTTATTTTTTTTATGTGGTGCTAAGGATCGAACCCAGTGCCTCACATGTGCGAGGCAAGTACTCTGCCACTGAGCCACAACCCCAGCCCCAGTATCTTGGATTCTTTATAAAACTTTCTTTGAAAAAAAAATTTTTTTTAGTTGTAGATGGACACGATACCTTTATTTTTTATTCATTTTTGCTTTTATGTGGTGCTGAGGATTGAACCCAGTGTCTCATGCGTGCCAGGCAAGCACTCTTCCACTGAGCCAGAACCTCAGCCCTATAAAACTTTTAATTAAAAAAGAAAAGCTCACCTGAACTTGATGTAGTTCTTCTGGCTCTCAAAATGGGATAGCTGCCTACTTCTAAAGACTTTGTTAAGTCAAGATCATGTAGAATCAAGAGATATCCAGAGGATGTTGAGATCAGCATTTTGGAACAATCTGGTGTTAGTCTCATTCGCATGAGAAAACGAGTATGAAAGAATTTCTTATGTGGACACCCATCTTCTGTACATCTATAAAGAAACAAAACCAACAAAATCTAGAGTTATCCTAAATATGACGACTCAGTGACTTTCTCTTCAAAGCAGAATTAATAGTCAATGGACGTTTACAATTATTTTGCTCATCTCTTCCTTCTCTCATCTTTCACCTTTTTTTTTTTTTTTTTTTGGTACTGGGGATTGAGCTCAGGGGTGCTCGACCACTGAGCCACATTCCCAGCCCTATTTTGTGTTTTATGTAGAGACAGGGTCTCACTGAG
>PVHX01004009.1:64450-133209 GCA_004024805.1 Geosciurus inauris
ATTCTCCTGTCTCAGTCTCCCTAAGTGCTGGGATTACAGGCTTGAGCCACTGCGCCCGGCTTCACCTTTCTTTAATTTTTTTGGTACCAGGGATTGAATTTAGGGGACTCGACCACTGAGCCACATCCCCAGCCCTATTTTGTGTTTTAAATAGAGACAGGGTCTCACTGAATTACTTAGCATCTTGCTGTTGCTGAGATTGCCTTTGAACTTGTGATTCTCCTGTCTCAGCCTCCCAAAGTGTCTGACCTTCCTTTTTTTTTGTACTGGAGACTGAACTCAGGGGCACTCGACCACGACCACTGAGCCACATCCCCAGCCCTATTTTGTGTTTTACGTAGAGACAGGGTCTCACTGAGTTGCTTAGCGCCTTGCCTTTGCTGAGGCTGGTTTTGAACTTGCCATTCTCCTGTCTCGGCCTCCCTAAATGCTGGGATTATAAGCTTGTGTCACTGCGCCCAGCTCTGACCTTCCTTTTTAGATCATCCTTTTTCGTTCTGAAGTATATCCCTCAGAATTTTTATGTAAAATTTTTGATGAGGTAAATTAATTTTTTATTGTTCTGCAAATATGTATTTCACCTTTTTTGAATAAAAGTTTAGCTAAACATACAATTTAAGGTTGACAGTTATTTCTTTCTGAATATTGAGGATGTTTCACAGTTCTGGCTTCCATATGTTACTATTTATAAATTTGCTATCAGTCTATCTGCTACTTTGGAACAGTTTATCTTTTTCTGTCTGGTTGATCTCTTTCTTTAAAGTCCTGCAATTTCACACTGGTATGTATAACTTCAGATTTCTTTTTGTGTTTATTGAGATTCATTTGACTTTCTAAATCTTAAAATTTATTTTACTCATATATTCTGGAAAATTTCAGTCATTATTCCAATATTGCCTTTCATCCATTTTCTATATTCTTTTAGCACTCCAAATAAATGTTTGAAACATTTATATTTGACTCTCTTTGTCTCACAATTTCTCTCTCATGGGTTTTTTTTTTTTTTTTAGTGTGTGTGTGTGTGGGAGGGAGTACTGGGCACTCTACCACTGAGCTACATCACCAGCAACCCCCCTTTTTTTGAGTCTCACTAAATTGCCCAGACTTGCCAGAATTGTGATCCTCCTGCCTCTGCCTCCTAGGAGTTAGGATTACAGGTATACACCACTGTGCATAGCTTTTTTATGTTTCACATTTCTCCATTCTCATATGTTGTATTTTGGGTAACTTTAAAATATATATCTTCTATTGTTTTAAGTTGTGTCTAACCTGCTGTTTCACCCGCCCTATGTGTACTTACATTTCCACAGTTCTATTTTTTTTTAGTTCTTTAAGTTATATTTGGCTCTTTATTAAATCTGCCCATATGGTTTGACAGATTTTTGTATTCCTTGCATATTTTTAAATTTGTTTCATTTGATTTTTGTGATTTTAAACACCAATACCTATAGAAAAGTACATAAGACAAGCTTAAAAAAATGAATATTCCTCACCCACTTTAGACACCCCACCTATTTCTCCTCTGTTGCAAACCATTTATACCCCAAGAAAAAATACAAATATTGACAGCTTTCTAAAAATTTTTAAGTTTTCTTCTTCTTACATTGTCTGTTTATTCAAAGAACCTTTCCATTTGTATCTCTATATTAGAAGTTTTCCTCAATGTCTACTCTGCTCATGGTTAAGATTGGGAAACTAAAGCTGACTAAGAACTGAGTTTATATATATTTACATGAACTATATAACTATGTATGTATACATATTTATATAAACTATATAACTATATATATATGAGGGAGTAACATTGGATCATCACCCGAGAGAAAGCTGAAGATCTCTGAAATCAATATTCAGTACACATATATCATTTAATCCCCTTGGTTTCAGCAAAGTACCTGAGCCTTCAACTGTTTCTGGCACCTTTTAATAGATTCTTTATATTACCCTCTCTAGAAAGTTAAATTAGAAACTTCTGCCAAAATGGGAAGTTGACTGCACTGGTATGTGTTAAGAAAGGAGGAAGAAGTTCTTAACTCTCTCTTCTATGACTCCCTATTTAGCTACTTAAAGGGTACCCAGGGTTGCCAGTTCTATGATTTTTGAGGATTCTGTCAATTATCCTAAGTTTTTTTGTTTTTTGTTTTAAACTTTCCCCCTGCCAGCTTAGGGTTCAGATTCCTTGAACTTACTAAATCAAATTGCTTAAGACAGCTGCTTAGTCAGTAGTCATTCATCTACCAGCTTTCTAGCTTCTAAAATTCTATTATCATATTTCCTCTCCTGTTTCCCCATCTTTATAACTTGATGCTCTTCACTTTAAAATTTGCCTTGTTTGGGGCTGGGATTATAGCTCAGCGGTAGAGCGCTTGCCTCGCATGCGTGAGGCCCTGAGTTCGATCCTCAGCACCACATACAAAAAAGCAATAAAATAAAGACATTGTGTCCATCAACAACCAAAAAAAATATTTAAAAAAAAAAAAAAATTTGCCTTGTTTGCTTACATATTAGTGACTTAAATGAAATTTTATAATTTTCATCAAGGTTACACATCTTCTGTTGTAATTTATTCCTATGTACACCTAAATTTTTTGATTATGAAAAATTGTATTCTTAAAAAATTTTGAATTGACATAATCCCCAAAAGCAACAGGAACACAATTGATTTTTAAATTTTCATCTTACCTCCAGCCAGCAATGTTTTTTTGTTTGCACTGGAGATTGAATCCATGGGCACTTAACCACCAAGCCACATCCTCAGCCCTTTTTATTTTTTATTTTGAAACAAGATCTTATTAAGCTGCTTAGGGCCTTGCTAAATTGCTGAGGCTGGCTTTGAACTTGCCATCCTCCTGCCTCAGCCTTCTGAGTTGTTGGGATTACAGGTGTGCACCACCACATCCAGCTGGGCATTTCACATAAACAAATATACAATAAGTGGTCTTTTGCAACCTGTCTTTTTAAATTTTTTTTAATATTTTTTTTTTTTAGTTGTAGATGGGCACAATATCTTTATTTATTTTTATATGGTGCTGTGGATCGAACTCAGTGCCTCACGCATGCAAGGCAAGCGCTCTACCACTGAGCTACAATCCCAGTCCCTGTCTTTTTAATTTAGAATAATTTTTTGAGGTTTTTTCATTGCACAGCACAGATCAATATTGCTTTCATTGCCAAATAGCATTGCACAGACATACTACATTTTGTTTAACTATTAACCACTGATGGATATTTGGATTGGTTCCCATTGTCTTTGGCTAAGATGAATACTGCTACTGTAAATATTTATGTACAAGTCTTTGTGTGGATATATGTGTTCATTTTTGGGGGGTAGGTATATCTAGGAGTGGAATACAGTAACTTATTTTAACACTTCACAAAACTGCCAAACTTTCAAAAATGGTTGTACCATTTTACATTCCCACCAGCAATGTGGATTCCAGGAATGAGGTTTCCAGTTCTCCACTTTCTTGCTAATACTTGTTATTCATAATATTGAGTCTTTTAATCTATGAACAGACAATGTCTCTTCATTAATAACTCCTTATATTTCAGAAATATTTTACAGCATTCAGTGCACAAATCTTGTACTTTGTGTGTGTGTGCGTACTCCTGGGGATCAAACCCAGGGTCTTGGGCATGCTAGGTAAGTGCTCAACCACTGAGCTACACCCCTAGCCCACATCCTATTCTTTTTGATACTATTGTGAATGCAATGGTCTTCCTCAGCCATTTCTGGATTATTCACTGCTTTTAATATTAATCTTCCATATCTTGTCAATTCAATGAACTTGTTTATTAGTTCTAGGTTTTGGGGGGAATTCTTTAAAATATTCTATATAGAATTAGACATGGTAGTACACACCCATAATCCCAGTGACTTGGGAGGCTGAAGCAGGAGGATCAGAGTTCAAGGTTAGCCTAGACAATTTAGAGACTCTGTCTCAAAATAAAAAACAAAAAGGGCTTGGAGATGTGGCTCAGTGCTAGAGGGTCCCTGGGTTCAATCCCCAGCAACAAAAAAATAAAATAAATGTAAATAGTCCAATCTTCCAAATATGAAAACTAATTTGCTTCTTCCTTTCCAATCTGATAGCTTTTTTCTTCTTGCTTCATTGTGCATCCAGAGCAATGCTGTATATTCAGTACAATGTTGAATAAAAGTGGTGAGAACTTTGTCAGTAATCTTATGGGAAATGCATATTCACTCTTTCAACATGATGATTTTAACTATAGGTTTTCCACTGATATCCTTTATCAGGTTAAGGAAGTTCCCTTTTATTCCCAATTTTAGCACAAATGGTTATTGGGTTTTATGTTACATGCTTTTCTGTCTTTATTAAGATGATTATATGTGTTTTGACCTTTATTAATATATTACATTAATTGGTTTTTGGGCACTAAACCTGTGTGTGTGTGTGTTGTATGTGTGTGTATATATATATATATGGCTATATATATTGCTAGATTTGACTTGCTAATATTGTTTCAGATTTGTGCATCAATTTTATTGCAGGATATTGGCCAGCAGTTTTCCATTCTTATGTTAGGTTTTGGTGTCAGAGTAATACTAGACTCAAAAGAATTCAGCTGGAAAGTGTTCTCTCCTCTATTTTCTGGAATAGTTTGTAATGGAATACTTGGTAGAACTCACTAGTGAAGCTGTTTGGGCTTGAGATTCTCTTTGTGGGAAGATTTAGAAATTATCAATTCTTTATTTGTTATAGGTCTTGTGTCTAAGGATTTTCCATTTATTCTTGAATCTGTTTCAGTAATTTATGATTCTCTATGTATTTGTTTTCCTAAATTATTATAAAGATGTTCATAATATTCTTTTATAACCCTTTCAATTTTCTTCTGTAAGGCTGGTAATGATGTTCCCTATTTTGCTTTTAATTATGAATGTTGAAGTTTATTCCTCAATTGAAATAATCAAGCCTCCATAAAGGTGTGTCTTTGGATCCCTGTCTTTGGACACATGAGAATTGAAGGAAAAGAAATGTGAATTTGGAGAAGTCTGGGGCCAGCCTTTCCCCCATGGGTTCAGGATCAATCATCCCACATAGAAGAAAAAAAGAGAAAGAATGAATGAATCACATGGATTTGTTCATTTTATCTGTTAATGTAATTCATTATATTAACAATTTATATTGACAAAACATCCTTTCATTTCTGGAATAAAAATTCCCCTTTTCTAGAATGTAATCAGTTTAATAAAACCAGAATATCATTTGCAGTATCTGACAAGAATCACCTATAAAACTGACTGGGCTGTTCTTTTATTAGACTGGTTTTAATTGATTTAAAAAATTTCTTCAATGGTTATAGAACTGATGTTCAGAGTGCTTAAATAACCAGTAGTGCAGAAACACTGGACAGTGAGAATAGATATAATTAGCAATGTTGGAACAGTCTTGAAATTGTACTACTGTGCAAGAAAAATTTCAGTTACTGGATGATGGGAAGATCTTTTTTTTTTTTTTTTAATATTTTTTTAGTTGTAGATGGACACAATGTCTTTATTTTATTGCTTTGTACGTGGTGCTGAGGATCGAACCCAGGGCCTCACGCATGCGAGGCAAGCGCTCTACCGCTGAGCTATGATCCCAGCCCCAGATGGGAAGATCTTGAGAGAAGTAATCTTAGAAGAGCAGCCTAGGAAGCCAAAGGGTGACTCAGGGCAGCAATTATTTAACAAATGGTATGGAGGAAATTCATTCTTTTAATAACTACTTCAGCTGAACCAGTGCACATTGGTTAAATATCAGTCCTAAAAAATGGTCTATTTCTTCTTTGGTTAGTTTTGCTAAGATATATTTTAAAAAAAATATTTTTTGTTGTAGATGGGCATGATACTTATCTATTTATTGGTACCAGGGATTGAACTCAGGGGTACTCAACCACTAAGCCACATCCCCAGACCTATTTGTGTTTTATTTAGAGACAGGGTCTCACTGAGTTGCTTAGCACCTCGCCGTTACTGAGGCTGGCTTTGAACTTGCGATTCTCCTGTCTCAGCCTCCCAAAATGTTGGGATTACAGGCATGCGCCACCATGCCCGGCTTCCTTTATTTATTTTTACGTGGTGCTGAGGATAGAACCCAGTGCCTCACACATGCTAGGCAAGTGCTCTACCACTAAGCCACAACCCAGCCCAAGTTGTATGTCTTGTATAAATTATTCCATCAAAGTTTTCAATATATTTTTATACATCTTACTCTATATTTTTTTAAAGTTCCTTTTCATTGCTATTATGATATTTGGTACGAGGGATCAAACCCAAGGCTTCACACATGCTATGCAAGTAGCACTGTTACACTCCCAGCCCTCACTGCTATTATTTGTTTTCTCTCTTTTCTATTGATGAATCTTGTCAGAGAATTACCATTTCAATTATTTCAAAGAACACTTTAAAAAATCCTTTTTCTTATATTATCATTTTTAATCATTAATTTTGTACTTCAATCATTTCCATATCTCTACTTGCTACTTGTTTTTGTTTTCCATATATCTACTTGCTACCAGGGGCACTTTACCAATCAGCTAGACCCACAGCCCTTTTTGAGAAAGTGCCTCACTAAATTGCTTAGGGCCTTGCTAAGCTGGTGAGGGTGATCTCAAACCTGCGAATCCTATTGCCTCAACCTTCTGGTAGCCAGTATTATAGGCATGTGCCACTGCTCCTTCCTCTGGGGATTGAACCCAGTGTGCTTAATCACTGAGCAACATCCCCAGCCCTTTTTAAATATTTTTATTTAGAGATGGGGTCTTGCTGAGTTGCTTAGGGCCTTGCTAAGTTGCTGAGGCTGGCTTTGAACTCAGATCTTCCTGACTTAGCCTCCCAAGCTGCTGGGATTACAGGCATGTGCCACTGCACCCAGCTGTACATCTACTTTTATTGGGGTTTTTTCAGTTTTTTAAGGAAGTTCATCGATTTTCAATCTACCTTCTGACATTCTGAATTACTTATGAAATGAGTTTATGTTGATAAGTCTCTAAAGATGGGAGGGGAATTTCTCACTTTTCAGTATTGGGGGTTGAACCCAGGGGTACTCTATCACTGAGCTATATTCCCATCCCTTTTTATTTTGAGACAGGATCTCACTAAATTGCCCATGGTGGCCTTCAACTTTTGCTCCTCCCACCTCAGTCTCCTGAGGAGCTGGGATCACAGGTGTGAGCTACTATGCCTGGCTGGTTTTACTTTTAAATCCAATTCAACACTATTTTTTAACTGCCTAGTTTAGTTCATACACATTTATCATGATTATGTGCCTACTGTATATCTGTGCTTCCTTCCTTACTTACCTTTTCTTCTTCGGGATAGGCTGTACTGGGAGTTAAACCAAGGATGCTTTACCACTGAGGTAAAGCTACATCCTCAGTATTTTTTATTTTGAGACAGGGTCTCACTCATTTGATGAAGGTCTTGCTAAGTTGTGGAGTTTAGTTTGTGATCCTCCTGCCTTAGCTTCCTGAGATGCTGGGATTCCAGACATGTACCACTGAGCCTGGTAACTGTTTATTTTTTAAATGATTCTTTTTGTTCTCCCCTTCTTCTCTATTTCTACTGGACTTACCATGTTTTATTAGTTTTTTATCCTTCTACATATTTGAAAATTGTCATTTTTATTTCTATTCAAATTCTTTCTAGATTAAAAAAAATACACAATTGCCTCTAAATTCTAACATATATGCTTGTTTGTCTAAAGATGATCAATAGCTCTATCCTCCATTCAAATAATGTACACTAGAAATCTTTAATACTATCCCCTTTTTACACATGACCTCTGAAGAGAGTATGTCAGAAATGATACTGATATGTTAGTATATTATCATTTTACCAGTTTGCAATAGGTATATTTTAATTATTTCTCAAACTTCATTTTTCAAATAATCAAATTCTCTATTAGGAAACATTTGTTTCCCAATGGAGGCATAACTTGCATTTTAGGTGAGTCAACTGGTCCTCAATGAAAACTAGCCCGTGTACTGCAGGATGTTTAGAAACTATGGTCCTGGCAACAAATGCCAGTAGACATCCTCCCTCTTCCCCGACAGAGCAGGTAGCAAATAGCCGGTTATCAAGAAATCTACAAAAGCAGAAAAGAAGAACTGGTTCATTTAATCTCTTCTTAAGGAAAATTTGTTGAGAAATGATCTCTATATTACCAAAGTGTTCCATACATTATTTCCTAACTTACTTTCAGGATCAGTATCACTCCAAATGAGTATTACTCTTTTAATGCATGAAAACAAATTGCAAAAATTACAAAATAAATAGATTTAGAACTGAAGGACCAAAGAGTAAGAAATATTTTAGTTTCACAAAGGAAATAATAAAAACATTTTTCCTTAAACTCAGAAAATTCATTTTATATAGCAGTTTTCATCATTAGCTATATGCCTTGGTCTCTTTACCATACAACATTTTTATTTATTTACTTATTTTTGCAGTGTTGAGGATCAAAGCCAGGGCCTCATGCACACTAGGCAGGACTTTGTCACTGAATCATACCCTGAGCTCCAAGTTTTTAGTTGTAATATGATTAAATTTAAGTAACAAAAGATGGAATCACTTTTTCTAAAGCCAGTTTTTTTCTTGAGGTTACAGTAGAATACTGAATTTGTTCACCATTTTGTTTGGTTATTTTTGTGGTACTGGGGATTGAATCCAGGGCCTCACACATGCCAGGCAAGTGCTCTACCACTTGAGTCCAGTCCTGTTCAAAAATTAAAAAAAAAAAAAAAAAAAAAAATTATTCATAATCCTAACATGGTCTCCTAGTCACAAACCTGTTAGTGTCCCAAATAATGACATTTCCATCAAATCCTGATGTTACTAAGAGTCTTGTATTAGTATCATATTCGATGTTCTTCACCCAGCTAGTGTGACCATGTAAAGTGCATACTTTGGTGTTCAATTTTCTCAGATCCCATAGTGCTATTGTAGTGTCATCAGAGCAGGTAGCAAACAGCCGGTTATCAAGAAATCTACAAAAGCAGAAAAGAAAAACTGGTTCATTTAATCTCTTCTTAAGGAAAATTTGTCAAGAAACGATCTCTATATTACCTAATCAAGAAAGAGGAAAAACAAAGGACTACAAAACTCACTGTACAAACCCAGTAATTCTGATAATACAATTAACAGTAAGTATAATTTACATAATCACAAGGCCAGGATGATTCAATGAGAGCCACAATGTAATTTGTTCCATTTCCTTTAAATTATTGATTTTTTTGGAACTGGAAATAGGACCAGGTAGACAGAATAGAAAGGAGGGAAAGAACTTAATGAGAAATATTTACTGTTACAAGTAACATCCCTTTTAATTTAGAATAAATTTACATTAAAAAATGATATTCAATGCCATCATTTTAATGTATTAATTCAAAGGCATTCCCCAAATAATCTCATTTAGCAACATTGTATTAGGATCAGTTAAGATTATAGGATGGACTTATTTGAAACACTCATAATTCAGACTTTATTTTGCACTAATTTCCCAATCCTTAGCAAGAATATATTTTTATACATATACTTAAAAGAATAACAAAGCTAACATTCACAGTTGAATTGGTTTAATTTAACATTAGGATGATCTAACATACGGTGTTATATACAACTTCTTAGTCTCTCACAAAAGAAAGAAATTCTAGAGATTCTTCCTAGATAAAATGATACAAATTCTTTCCAGGTGTGGTGGCACATGCCTGTAATCCCAGCACTCTGGGAGGCTGAGACTAGACAATCACTGAGTTCAAAGCTAGCCTCGGCAAAGGCAAGGCTCAGTGAGACCCTGTTTCTAAATATAATACAAAATAGGGCTTGGGATATAGCTCAGTAGTTGAATGCCCCTGAGTTCCCTCCTCGGCACAACCCCCTTACACACAAAAATAAGTCTTGTCAGAAATTAATGTCAGTATCTGCAAACACTATTGTGACCTCAAAACTTACTCTGGTTTTAAAATTCCAGGCCTACCTTGGCCCTGTCCCTTGATATGGCTAACTCTTGCTTTCTTTTTAATATTTTGCTATCATCTCTTCCAGGAAGGCTTCCCTTTCTGTCCAACCTGGGGTAGATCTACTACCAATTCTCTAAGCTCCCAAATCACTCTACACTTCTATCACAATACTTCATACTACAGTGAAAGAAATAACTTTACAAAGCTATAAACTCCTTGAAGTCTGCCTAGTTCATGGTTAGAATTGCAGTACCCAATAAACAGTGCCAGGTACATAGGCATCAACAAATATTTATTAAATGAATAAATGAGAGGAGTTTACTACTTAGTGAAGAAGACATTATAAATACATAATTACATAAAATAATTGTGTGGAATAAAAAAAGGAAAGAGGGTGATTAGGAAAAACTTCATAGTGGTGTCATTTGTACTAACTAAAGATAAGCAGGAACTTGGAGTAGCCAAGAGGTAAGCAAAGGTCCAGATGCATGTAAGGAATGCTGTGTGTGGGAAAGTGGAGACAGGTGGGGACATATCATGGATATATTACATAACAATCCCCAATAACTATCTTTTTAATTATAAAATACGTTTTCCTTGAAAATATTTTTTTTAAAGCTATCTTTTTTTTTTTTTTTTAATAGATGGACACATGTCTTTATTTTATTGCTCTGTATGTGGTGCTGAGGATTGAACCCAGGGCCTCACGCATGCGAGGCAAGCGCTCTACCGCTGAGCCACAATCCCAGCCCCTGAAAATATTTTTAAATGGGAAAAAAAATAAATCACTAAAAAAACAGTTCTTGATGTTCAGCTTAATTTCTGTATTATAAAACCAACAACTCATATATTTCACCATTTCATTAAAGATTTATCAGCAAAAATCATTATTTTGCAATTTGTTTCTCTTTTAGTTTTTATCAACAAAATCACTTTTGTGTGTGTATGTGTATAGTACAGGGATTGAACCCAGGGCCTCCAGCATGCTAGGCAAGTGCTCTAACCACTGAACTACACACTTACCCTGCAATATTATTTTTATTAATGAGTTGTAAAATCTCTTTATAGTAAGGATAATATACCTGAGATTTTAAAATACAGTATGTTTGGAAGTGGGAGTCCGCGTTTCTGGGGCCACGCAGAGCGGCTTCTGCGGTGGTGTCCAGGTGCCCCAACAGAGGCAGCCGCGGCGCAAGGTGTGGCAGGGCCTATCCAGGCTCCTGGAGGCGCTCTACTCCACAAGCCCTGCCTGGAGTGCGGCATTTACCCCGGGTCGAGGGGCAGGGGTAAACGCGGCTCTCACAGGTACGTTGGGGGAAGGAAGGAAGAATGAGCAAAGGGAATCATAAAGAAGGAGGGTAAGACAATGGATTGAAAACAGAAGCATGATTTTTGTTGAAAATGAGAAGAAACTGGAAAGATGGACTTGAAACCACTGACAGTTTTTTTTTTTTTTTAAGTGATGGAATTGTGGAATTTAACCTTCAGAAGTATATTGTGGAACCAAAGAAGGCAAAACCACCAAGGGTCATCTGAAATTGTGCTTGGCTCACTGAAAATCCCCAGAAAAAATTAGAGCTCACTACGCCAGCATAAGCCTACTCCCAAGTTTTCCTAAGACTGCTACAAAGATGTTTGACATAAAAGCTTGGGCTGAGTATACTGGAGAATGGGCTACAAAAGACCCATACGGCTTCCTTAAAACAGTTACTGTGGTCCTTACTCCACTGTTTCTAGTAAGTGCTGTACTGTCCTGGAAACTGGCCAAGATGAATGAAGCCAGGGAGAAGGAGCAAAAGAAACAACATCGTAAAGAAAATATTGCAAAAGCTAAACGACTCAAAAAGGACTGAAATGAACATGCTGTGCAACTAGAGAAAAATCATTTGGAAAATTATGCAGCTTTAGAAGGACTAAAGTTTCTTTGGATTTCATGATAGTGTTATTTAGTAAATGAAATCTGACCATATAGAAGAATCATGTTAGTTTTGACCTCCATACTGTAGTTTTAGGTTTGGGTACAGAAGTTTGTTGGTATCTACTGGCAATTTTTATAAAAAAGCATTTATTACATAGGTTGAGCATCCCTAATCAGAAAATCCCAAAACCCAAATGCTCCAAAATCCAAAACTTTTTGTGCACAAACATGATGCCACAAGTGGAAAATTCCAGCCAAGACACAAGTACACTAAAAATACATAAGAATAGCATATAAAATTACCTTCAAGCTATACAAAACAATTGAATTTTGTGTTTAGACAGGTTCTATCCTCAATATATCTCATTATGTATATGCAAATATTCCAAAAGCTGAAAAAAATCAAATACTTCTGGTCCCAAGTGTTTCAGATATGGGATACCCAACCTTATAGCATATGATGTATAAATTCTTCATAAGTGACTAAGTCATTTGCCATTTTGCAGCTTTTGTACTGAAATGAAAACATTCTATGGAGAAAAATGAGTTTAGATTATGAACTTTATTCAAATAGTGGCTTAAAATGGAATCCTGTTCTGGACAAAAGATGTTAAAAATATAAAAAGAATTATCCTCTCTGAGGTGAAAAGTTTGCTGTGGCTTAAAGGAGATACACTGTATTAATCACACCTTTTGTCATTATTGCTTATTCCTTAGAATGTAATCATTTCTGGATTTCTCAAAATAGTATTAATCAGTGAGTATACAGTTCTATTTTCATCCTTTTTTCTTTTAGCCTTTGAGACAACTGGCAATTATCAAGACATTCTCATTTTTAAAACCTAATTTTATAAAGAATTATCTTGATAATGTAGAATACTATCTTATGGTTATAACAGTTTTTGTACTTATGAACACTGCCGTTTTCTTAACAGATGAGTTGTTGAGAAGAATACTATGATTTAAAGCTTGCAGTAAAAATGCCAAATGCTGTAGTATCTTGGAACCAGTTTGTTTTTGTGTTAATTAGAACAGTGAAATAGTTAAAAAGTTTTATCAGATAATCTGTTGATTATATAGATGGCACTTCTGGTTTTATTCCATTCTTTAACTCATAGGAAGTGATGTCCTGTACTTTTTGATCCAACATGTTTGAGGTGAATATTAAAATTTCATATTTCTTTTACAGTTAACAGCTAAGTCATAACTTCTTAAATGGTAAAGAAAGGCTTAAAATTTGAGAAGGTTTTGTTGGGCACAGTAACAATTGCACCAATAGGATAAATTATATTCAAAATGAGAATGATATAATTGGAGCTAAAGGATATTTCTGTTAAGTAGTGTAACTGGAATTCTTGACTGTTAAATGTGGCTTTTCTAAATGCATGGTCCAGTAATTTTGTTCACTGTATTTAATAGCTTATTAATGTTTCTGCACCTCTGAGAATGAATTTTAAGTAACTGTCCAACAGCTCTAATTTAAAAGTGAAACCAGATACTGAAAAAAATTTGATAATTTTATAAGAAAAAAATACAGTATGTTTCATACAATTTCCACATATATTTCTACATTTTAATGTAGTGTTTTTTTACTGAATCAAAATTTTAATTCTTTTATCATTAAATCCATTTTTTTTCTCATGTAGATTTACCTTTACTAATGAGGCTTTGCAAAGTACAACTAGTTCAAGGGCTTCCATACTTAACAGGAATTTTATTAGTGAGAAAAATACACCCCAAAATATTTTAGGGCTGGGGATTATAATACAGTGGCAGAACATTTGTCTAGAATTTGCATAGCCCTCGGTTTGATCTCTAGCACCATGAAACAAAAGGCTACTGGAAAGTAAGCAAACCTTAATGAGTATCTTCATGCATTTGAAAAATGTATAAATATATAAAACAAATTATTTTATTCAGTCTGCAAAAATAATGCATATATGGATTAAAAACTTCAGTGGGGTTGGGTACAATGGCGCACACCTGCAATTCCAGCAAATTGGGAGGCCTGAGGCAGAAGGATCACAAATTTGAGGGCAGCCCAGGGAACTTACTGAGACTGTCTCAAATTTAAAAAAAATAAAAATAAAAAGGACTGGGATGTAGCTCAGTGGTAGAGCAATCCACAGCTCAATCCCCAGTACTGCAAAACAAAAACAAAAACAAAAACAAAAACACCTCAGTGAGATTATACTGCAGTGGGTCAGTGTTCCTCTTGATGGTCTTTTTGTTTGTTTTGTAGTACTGGAGAATGAGCCCAGGTGCTCTACCACTAAGCTACATTCCTAGCTCTATGTTTTGAGATAGGGCCTCACTAAGTTGTCCAGGCTGGCCTTGAATTTATGATCTTGCCTCAGGTTCCTGAGTAGCTGGGATTATAGGAATTACAGGCATATGTCACAGTGCCTGGTCACTTGAAGGGTTTTAAGGAAGACAGTAAGATGACTAGAGGGTAGTTTCAGGGAGCTCTCTGGCTAGGCTCCCAAACTCTTGAATTTTCATAAAAAAAAAAAAAAGTAAAATGGGGGGACCAGTTTTAAAATTTTTGTTAATAGAATCATTTGAAAAAATAAATGTAACATGAAAGGATATTTAATTTCAAATGTAGAAAGAATATTATCTTGGCAAAAAAGTTAACAGTTTTGAGTTCAGTGAGTTTACTTAATGAAAAATTCAATACTTTGACTTTTGTTGGTTTGTTTGTACCTGTTAAAAATTTTGGTACTGGAGAATCACTGGCAAAGAGAATAATTCATAGCATATTAACAGTGCTGATGAGGAGATCAGTTATAGCACCTAGGACAGTTTCAATCCCCAAATAAGCAGATGCAGAAAATGTAAAATATTAGACAAGTTCTTGGAAATATGGCCCCATCCTCTCAAACTAAAACTCAGTATGGCCTAGTAAGTTAATAACTCTAAAATATTTATAACTCCACAGTCCCTGAAAATAGGGGACACCTTACATATACTGAAATCTGTGTCTCTGCATCACCAAACTTCTCTAAACACCCCCACCAAACTTCAACATATGGTTATAACAACACTGGATAAATGACATCTGGATTAAATTGAGGTAGGACTTCATTATCAGAGAATTATTGGCTAAAGGTAAAAAGTAAGTGAAAGGAAATTCTCTTAAAAAATAAACCTTTTCATATTTATGTAACCATATGCAAATTCTTAGAGCACTAATGAATTAAATGTAGGGTTTTGGGGTATAATCGTTCCAATAAAATTATGATAGAACACCATCACTTCATATTTGAGCTTCATATAAAATCAAAATGAGTGTAATTTTTTAAAAATATTTTTTTAGTTGTAGATGGACACAATGTCTTTATTTTTATGTGGTGCTGAGGATCGAACCCAGTGCCTCACACATGCAAGGCAAGTGCTCTACCACTGAGCCAAAACCCTAGCCCCATAATTTTTTAAAATAAATATTCGAAGGCTTTATCAATTTTCCCAACAGCCTTTCCTTAGTCCCATGAGACAGTCACATGATTCTTTCAGGTGTCTGTCATTATTTGTTATTTTCTTTTTTCTAATTGATAATTTGTCTAACTAAATACAATCTTCATTTAGCAATGATCTTATGTGTAAATTACTCAGTTCTCTAAAATCACTTTTAGAATTTTGTGAAATTCTATGTCCTTTGCAAGAAAAATTCCATGTTCCCACTGATACACACTGCACTGCATCATATTGCTTAAAATATAACAATCAGCAAGAGAGCAACAAAATCAGTGGGGGAAATAGATCCTGGGATATTTAAATGGGTACTAATTTTTTTTTTTTAATTTTTTTTTTATTTTTAGTTGTAGATGGACACAATGTCTTTATTTTATTGCTTTGTATGTGGTGCTAAGGATCGAACCCAGGGCCTCACGCATGCGAGGCAAGCGCTCTACCACTGAGCTACAATCCCAGCCCATGGGTACTAATTTTTTAACTGTCGTATCATCAAGTAAATATTCTTACAAAGCAGGGTGTGGTGGCGCATGCCTATAATCCCAGCACTTAGGGAGGCTGAGACAAGAGAATCATGAGTTCAAAGCCAGCCTCAGCAACGGCCAGGCACTAAGCAACTCAGTGAGACCCTGTCTCTACATAAAATACAAAACAGGGCTGGGGATGTGGCTCAGTGAGTTTAATCCCCCGTAACCCCCCCCCACCAAAAAAAAATTCTACAGTGACTTCAGGGTTTCTCCCTACACCCTCATAATACGGGAATATGAACTGCTGAATGGATTCTGAAATCTAAATACTGAGTCCTTATGAATGAGAAGTAAGCTTGTCTAAGGGGTGTAAATATTTAAATTACAGACTTTCCCTATCTCAAAACATGAAGTAACAGAAAACAATCTCCACAACTACATATGTTTTTATTTTACAAGATACGTAATCCACAAACTAAGAAATGAACTGGAAGACATTTCCAAATATGTGTAAAATGACTACATAGAACCAAACAAGAACATGTATGCTCACATCTCTAAAGAGTACAGTGAAGTAGTCTAATGGAGCTGAGTATGAATTTCATTTCCACCACTTGCAATATATATGACTTTGGTAAGTCTATTTGAGTTGCAATTTCTGTATTTCTTAAAACAGGTACAATATCTGCCTCACATAGGGACACACTTTTTTTTTTTTAGTTGTAGATGGACACAATATCTTTATTTATTTATTTTTATGTGGTGCTGAGGATCGAACCCAGTGCCTCACGCATGCAAGGCAAGCGCTCTACCACTGAGCCACAATCCCAGCCCCACATAGGGACACTCTTAAGAATGAACAAAATAATGTATTAAAAGTGCTTCACAGAAGGTTTGGTTTATAGTAAGCTCTCAAAAAATGGAGGTTAGTATTATTAATAAGTAATGCACACTTCAGCTCATGCACCAGAAGACCCCTGAGGACCCTCGCTGAAAACTCTTAAGTTAGATGTATTTCTAAACAAGCTTCAAAATCCATTTCTAATCAACAGATCAGAAGAAGGAGATTCAAATTCGTTGGCATGGGGTGCTGTGGCAGGCACACTGACAAAAGCAAATGAAAGTTGACACTGATAAAGAACAAATTTTAACAGATTAGTCAAAGGTCATTTTGAGTAGGGGCAAACACCTTGACACAAGTCTATTCTTTTTGAGATACGAAAAATTTAAATTGTAAAATATTAGACACATAGAGAAAATTATTAATAATATAACAAACATCTGTGATACCCACCACCCAGCTTTATTGAATTTTAACATTTTGTTATATTTCAGGGTTTTTTTGAACATTACAAACACAGTTGAAGTACATTGTGTATGCCCCCCAACCCCATTCCCCTCCCTCCCTCTCCAGAGGGAACCACTATCCAAAATTTGTTGTTATTCCCCATGCAAGTTTTTAATATCATGAATACATAGGTATGTATCAATCAATAATTTATCATATTATTTTGCATCCAATTTATTCTGTAAATGTTTAATGAGCACCCACTATGTATGAGGCACACTTCTAAGTGCTAAAATAAAACAGAACAAACACATGCCTTCATCAAGCTCATGTTTGTAAAGTTTTCAAATTTTATGTAAATGGTATCACACTGTATAGTTTCACTCTACAATTTGCTTTTCTGCCTTGATCTTAACATTTCTGATACGTAACAGACACTGATGCTTTTAGTTTTCATTTAACTGATGTATAGTATTCCATTGTAAAGTATACCAGATTTTATTTATGTATTCTCCTCTTGATGGACATTCAAGTTATTTCTAGCTCCTCTCTACTAATGATGCTAAAATGAACTTTCCCTTCTTTACGTATCTTTGTTCATGAGTGCATTCCCTTAAAAATACATAATGATCTTCAATTTCACCAGATATTGTTAAACTGCTTTTCAAAGTAATATTTACCAGTTTATATTCCAATAACTTCTAAGAGTTCCTATTTTTCATCATCTTTGCCAATACTTGGTATTTCTTCATTGTTATTTTTATTTGTATTTCCACAATTAGTAAGTTTGAGTATCTTTCCATATTTATTTCTCTTATGTGATTCTCCATTTTGCTATAGGGTTATTGTCTTATATATTCTAGATATTAATCCTTTCTTAATTATATTGAAAATATCTTCTACTAGGTTATACCTTCTCATACTGTTATGCTGTCTACAGTAAAATTAGAATGAAGTCTTAAATCTTTATGCAGTTGAGCTTATCAATCCTTAATTTGTGCTTTTAGTGTCTCAACAATCTTTTCTCACATTTAAGACACAAATATATATATATATATTTTTAAATTTTTTTTAGTTGTAGATGGACATAACTTTATTTATTTTTATGTGGTGCCGAGGATCGAACCCAGTGCCTCACGCATGCGAGGCAGGCGCTCTACCACTGAGCCACAATCCCAGCCCCAAGACACAAATATACTGTATACTTCCTTCTAAAGCTTTAAAGGTTAACTTTCATAATTAGGTCTTTAACTGGAAGTTATTTTCACTTATAGTATTAGGTAGAGATCTAATTTTATTTATATATCCAAGTCTTATATATTTAAACCTTTCTTTTCTATTTTTCCATCCATCAATTTGTAATGCCTCTGCTATCATATATAAATTTCTCATATATCCATAGATCTGCTTCTAAAAGCTCTATATTCTATTCTACTGTCACTTAATCTATCCCCATCCTGAGACTACATTTGATACCTGAATGGGGTGATTACTTCCATCATCTTTTTTTTTTTTTTCTTTTCATTTTTGCAGTACTGAGGATTAGAATCCAGGAGCACTTTACCATTAAGCTACACCCCCAGTCCTTTTTATTTTTAATTTTAAGATAAAGTCTTGCTAAATTGCCCAGGCTGGCCTTGAACTCATCAAGGCTGGCCCTGAATTTGTAACCCTCCCACCTCGGGCACCCAAGTTGTGTTACAGATGTGTGTCGTCGTGCTCAGTTCTTAGTCCCATTATCTTAAGTCTTCCAAAATTCTCTCAGCAATTCTTGGGACATTGCTGCTAAATATGAATTTTAAAATTAAGCTTTAGGAAAACTGTAGAATTGGTATCCTACACATGCATGCGCACTGGTCTAGAGTAAGATAATCACAAGAGATTTTCTGAAATCACTTTACTAAATGCCAGTCTAGATGAACAGAATGGTTTATTTATAGACTGCCTTTATGTTGAAAGTGAACTTTTTGGTGTCCCAGACTTATGCAGAGTTTCCTACTAGAATCCTTATTTTGAACTGGCCCTAGAATAAATTCTCCTGTTCCCTGTACTTTTCATACTTGTCAAAACAGAAGCTTTGCCAGGTGTGGTGGGGCATGCCTGTAATCCCAGTGACTCGGGAGGCTGAGGCATGAGGATCACGAGTTCAAAGCAATTCTCAACAAAAGCAAGGCCCTAAGCAACTCAGAGAGACTTTGTCTCTAAACAAAATACAAAATAGGGCTAGGGATGTGCCTTAGTGGCCAAGGACCCCTGAGTTCAATCCCTGGTACCTGCCCCCCCCCCAAAACAAAACAAAAACAAAAAAAGAGAACCTTTGAGTTTTAGGGTCACCTGCACTTGGCAGATGCTTCTAGGCTAAAAGCTAGCTGAATACCTGTTTAATCCTTTGAATTCCTGCTTCCACTTCATTTGACGTAAGGAATTCTTTCTTATCTATCAACTATGTATTTTAAAATATATGTATATGCACACAGATAAATACTTTATTCAACATTTGAGTTTATAGTAGAAAAGATTATTTGGGATATTTAAAAATCTTCTTCAGAGCCAGGCGCGGTGGTGCACGCCTGTAATCCCAGCACTTTGGAGCCTGAGACAGGAGGATCATGAGTTCAAAGCCAGCCCCAGCAACAGCAAGGCACTAAGCAACTCAGTGAGACCCTGTCTCTACATAAAACACAAAATAGGGCTGGGGATGTGGCTCAGTGGTTGAGTGCCCCTGAGTTCAATCTCCAGTACCAAAAAAAAAAAAAATCTTCTGCAGGCTAAATTTTCATCTGTTCAATTTACAAGTATTAGAACTGTATTAAAGCCGGACACCAGGGCATATGCCTGTAATCGGGAGGCTGACAGGAGTATTGTGCATTCAAAGCCAGTCTCAACAATTTAGCAAGGCCTTGAGTGAGACCCTACCTCTAAATAAAATACAAAAGGGCTGGGGATGTGGCTCCATGGTTAAATGCTCCTAGGTTCAATCTCCTCCTATGCCCCCAAAAAAGAACTATTAAAATCTCTCACTATAGGCTGGCACAGTGACATGTACCTATAATCCCAGTAATCTGGGATGCTGAGGCAGGGGAATTGAAAGTTTGAGGTCAGTCACAGCAATTTAGCAAGACCTTGTCTCAAAATAAAAATAAAGATTAGGGATGTTGCTCCACAGTAGGGCACTCTAGGCTCAATTCCCAGTACCAGAAATAAAATTTAAAAAAAATAAAACATTCTCATTATGACTGTACATTTGTAGGGTTTTTTTTGTTTGTTTGTTTTTTGGTGGTGCTAGAGACTGAACCCAGGGCCTTGTGCATGCAAGGTAAGCACTCTACCAACTGAGCAATATCCCCAACCCCGACTTGTAATTCTTTATAACTGGGTTTGCTCTGTATATTTCAAGGCTATGTTTAAGGTACATGAAAGTTCATGATTATTATATCTTCTTGGCAGATTTTTCCTTTTATGTGTACTGTTGTTTTCTCTTTATTAATACCTTTGTTCTTTCACCTGATACTGATAATCTCCACTAGTTTTCTTTTCTGGTTAGTTTGGTATCTCTAAACTAATTTAGAGATACAATTTGTTTTTTATTCAAATTGTTGACTCTGTTTTTATTTGTTTTGTTTTCTGCTACCGGGGGTTAAACTTGGGGGTACTCGGCCACTGAGCCACATCCCCAGCCCTATTTTGTGTTTTATGTAGAGACAGGGTCTCACTGAGTGGCTTAGTACCTCACTGTTGCTGAGGCTGACTTTGAATTCTCAATTCTCCTGTCTCAGCCTCCCTAAGGGCTGGGATTACAGTTGTGTGCTGACTCTGTGGGGGTTTTTTTTTTTTTGTTTTGGTACTAAGGATTGAACTCAGGGCACTTGACCACTGAGCCACATCCCCAGCCC
The DNA here is from genome assembly GCA_004024805.1 of Geosciurus inauris. NCBI lineage: Eukaryota > Metazoa > Chordata > Mammalia > Rodentia > Sciuridae > Geosciurus > Geosciurus inauris. Next base: position 85,454 of record PVHX01004009.1, read on the forward strand.
TATTTTGTGTTTTTACGTAGAGACAGGGTCTCACTGAGTTTCTTAGCACCTCGCCGTTGCTGAGGCTGGCTTTGAACTCGCGATTCTATTGTCTCAGCCTCCCTAAGTGCTGGGATTACAGGCATGAGCCACTGCAACCAGCTGACTGTTTTTTTTTTTAATAAGAAATATCAATGATTTATATTTACTGTAAACTATTCATATTTTTGGAACACTTTCTACTTTTTCTTTTTGGTACAGGGGATTGAACCCAGGCGCACTTAACCAATGAGCCATATCCCCAGCCCGTATTTTAAATTTTAAAATTTTGAGACAAGGTCTTGCTAAGTTGCTTAGGGCCTCACTAAGTTGCTGAGGCTGGCCTCAAAATTGCAATCCTCCTGCCTCATCCATCTGAGCCACTGGGATTATAGGCATGCACCACCAAGTCTGGCCCCTTTCTACTTATTTTCCATTTATCATCCCTTTCCTTTGCTTTAAATGTTTTGATTTTCTTTTCTTTGTAACTTGTTAAAGCCTTCCTATCTTCTAATGAACTGATCAAATATTTAATATTCTCTTCCCCCCGTTAGCTTATTTTAAAGTTATAAATTTTATTTCCATCTTTTTAGGTTTTTTTTCATTGTATATAATTATGCATAATTTTAAAGCATGTGAAATTACTTAATACTTCTATCTTCTTTCTAAACATGATGAAGGCCTTAATATATTATATCCTGACACTGAACAAAACTCCCCCACACAATCTATTTGTTGTCACTGTCTAGAGCTATACTACCCAGTTCAGTGGCCATTAGTTACATGAAAAAAAAGAAAGTTAACTATGTCAATAATTTTGATATTTGATTACATGTTAAAATGATAATATTTTGGACATTCTGAGTTACATAAATTACTAAAAATTAAAGTTGCCTCTTTTATAACGTAACTAACTATAAAATTTAAAATTACATGTGGCCAACATTACATTTCTATTAGTGCTAAATCCAGAGGTTTGGCTTTGATCTTTGGGGCTCAAGTAATCCTCCTGCTACAGGTTGCCTCGTGGCTGGTTTTAGGCCTGGCTGAGTTTTAGTGTTAACTTTGTTTTAAATGTACCCCTCAAAAAACTCTAAATTATATTCTTTATGTTATTAACAATAACATTTAGCCTAATTAAAATTATCCATCTGGATTAATGGTTACTTGGATACACTGTGGTATAGAACATTATTTTGCTTTTCTATGTAATCAGACTTCTAGTTTAAGTGGCTTTTCAATTTTTTTCTTGATCTTTGATATTCCCAAGATTCAGCACAACCTGTGGATTTATCTTTATTTAACCTTCTTGGTCTAAAGAGAATTTTTTTTCAAATACTTTTTTTAGTATTTGGATAAATACTTTATGGATAAAACACTTTTATTTTATTTATTTATTTTTATGTGATGCTGAGGACTGAACTCAGTGCCTAACATATGCTAGGCAAGTGCTCTACAACTGAGCTACAACCCCAGCCCTAAAGCTAACTTGTGATTTGAGGACTCTTGTCCCTCTCCAATACTAAAACTTTTATGCCATTATTAAATTAGTTTTCCACCAATCCTTGGTATTTTTTTTCTGCAATCCTTCATATACATTGGAGTCTCTCAGTTAATCTGATCTTTTAACTGTTTACAGTAAAAAATTTTTTGTGTGTGTGTTCTAGGTGAAATTTTTAGTAATATTTTCTAACTTACTAACTCATTCATTAATCGTTTAAAGGGTAAAGTTTTTTGGGAGGTGGAGGGTGTACTAGGGTTTGAACTCAAGGGCACTTGACCGCTAAGCCACATCCCCAGCCCTATTTTGTATTTTATTTAGAGACAGGGTCTCACTGAGTTGCTTAGTGCATCACTTTTGCTGAGATTGGGTTTGAACTCACGATCCTCTTGCCTCAGCCTCCCAAGCCACTGGGATTACAAGTATGCGCCACTGTGCACAACTTCTAAGTTTTTATTTTTAATTTTGGTGCTAGGAATCAAACCCAGGGTCTCACATATGCTAACCATGTGCTATTGCTCTGAGCTATACCTCCAACTCTAAAACTGGGCCAGCTCCAAATATATCCCTGCCACTTAATGACAGGAATCAAACATAGGGCCTTGTGTAGGTTACACAAGTGCTGTACCACTAAGCTACACTCCCAGCCCCTCTCCCTCTTTTTGATTTTTTAATATACCAACTACATTTTAAATTTCCAAGTATTCTAGCTAGTTCTTTACTACATCGATGTGTTCTTGTTTAAGCTGTTTTATTTTATAACTCTGAGCTCTTTAATTAGAATATCCTTTAATTCATTTTTTTGAGCATCCTAAAAAAGGTTTTAAAGTTTCTCCCAATCAATGGAATACTATGCAGCCGTTAAAAAGAATAAGATCATCCCATGGATGCTAATATGGAATGCTCTCTATATTCAGTGAAAAAGACAAGGCATATAATAGTATGTGTAGAATGCTACCATTTATATAAAATATATGTATGTATATATTTATATGCTTGTACATGCATAAACTATCTCAGAAAGGAGAGCAAGAAACTGGTAATAGTGGTTGCCTCTGGGGAGGGAAACTGGGTGGCTAGGCGACAGAGGTGGAAATAGACTTACTTTTCACTGTTTACCCTTTTGTACCTTTGAATTTTGTACCACGTGCATGTATTACCTAGTCAAAGAAAAAATAAATAATTTATTTTTTAAAATAAAGCCTTTGTCGGACTACTCCATAAAATTAATTTCATCCAGAGACAATGCCTCTTCTGGTGGTTGAGTCTGTTATAATATTAATTTTAGATGTCTTCATGAATTTTGGAGTTTTGGGTATAGGCCAGAGTAGGAAAAGTTCTTCCTTTTTTTCCTATGTCTTCCTATTTAATGTTTTTAGAGTTGTCTCCACTTGGCCATCGGGGGTCCATGTCTACAGCCAGGGTTTATATTTCAGGGCTCCCGTTTCAGGATGATATTGGAAATATTACACCTAACATTCAGTCACTGGTGAAATAAGTGGCTTCATTCAGTTCTTGTTGATGAGGCTGAGTATTAGCTAAAACCTATAGCACCAACCAGTAAAGAACTTCTGCCTCCTTTTCAGCCTTTCACAAATGAGGCAGACATTTCAACTAAACCCTTGGCTTTATGTATTGATTCTGACTCTGGTTCCTGCCTCACAAAAAACTAGCATTTTAAATCCTTTTACCCAACTGCAATGAAACTACTAGATATCAGTGCTAGAATGAAACCCAGCAAGCCTGTGGTTTTAGTCCTGCTCAGAACTTTGTCTGTGTTCCATTTCTGGCCCACAGAGATGTTTATATTATTTCAGAACCTTGCTATATTTTTTGGTGCTATTTAATTTTAATTTATTGTTCTGTGTGTTTGGAGTAAAGGGGTTATATCAAAACTTAGTATGTTACCTTGACTAGAATTAATTTCCTTGATTTTTTTGTTTATAGAATATTAAAATAATTATAAAAGTTAACAATCTCATTTCATAAAGTTTAGGAAATAGAAAATTAAAGATAATCCACTCATTCCAACTACTGTGAGTACTTGAAAGCACCTCTTTTTAATGTTTTTCTTCTGTATCATTTAATATTTGCACAATTTTTATTATCACTTTAGCCTATATTATCCCAAGCATTTGTCTTTGTTGCTATGTAGTCTCTACGACCATCATTTTAATGACTGCATATTAATCCACTCAACTGTTCAATTGTAATTTACTTCCCACATAATGAGAATTTAAGGAGCTTCCAACAATGCTGCAAAGAAGTTCTCTATGCTTGTGTTTCTTCCTCAGGACTGCCATAATTCTACGCAGATTATTAGCACAAAGGCATTACAGGACTAGCATAATACATACTGATGGCCTTGATATACAGAACGGAAAGAAAAAACAAACATGGAAGTGAACAGTGTATTTCAGAAAAATTCCAATCCAAAATAGGTAACAGTAAATTTCATAATTAAAGGAATAAACTTTATAAGGAATTAGAATCACAATTTACACACGTGGATCACTTAGCACTGAGGGACAAGGCATGACATATTTTCACTAACTTCTAAAACAATACTTTGAATCACACTTATCAAGTTCATATTTTCACTATAATACTGACCTGATATTATTTACACAGTCTTCGTGAGCTTCAGAAAGTGTTTTTATGTGCTTTGAAGATATAGGGTCAAAAAGCAGAACTTCAGTCTGTTCACAAGCAACTGTCAGCACTGACCTGAAAGCAAGTAACACATTTCTTGTTTAGTTTTCTAGCATTTCTGGTTATTGATATTCACATCCACTGTGAGCAAGAATACTAGGAAATGATACTCTCATACATGTAATGGGATGTAAACTGGTACAGCTTGTGTTTGCAAAGTACCTCTAGTACTCATATATATCAAAATTTTTAATATGTATATTTTTGATTTGGCAATATTTTCTTTTTTGCTACCAGGGAACGAACTCAGGGTACTTGACCACTGAGCCACATCCCCAACCCTGTTTTGTGTTTTATTTAGAGATAGGGTCTCACTGAGTTGCTTAGCGCCTTGCTGTTGCTGAGGCTGGCTTTGAACTCGCTGTTCTCCAGTCTCAGCCTCCCAAAGTGCTGGGATTATAGGTGTGCACTACTGTGCCCAGCCTGATTTGGCAATATTTTCTGAGAATTTAAATCAAGAGAAATAATTATTTATAAATACAAAGAAACATATAAGACATATTTCACTATAAAAAGCAGAAAATTGAATGTAATCTAAATGTACACGAAAGAGGGAATGATAATATATAAGCCATGGTATATTAACAGCACTCTTCCCTCACCCATAGAGAATACATTCCAAGACCCCCACATTGGATGCCTGAAATTGCGGATAGTACCAAACCCCATAAATATTGTTCTTTCCTATATATATACACACCTATGATAAAACTTAATTTATAAATTAGGCACAGTAAGAGATTAACAATTACTACTAATAAAATAGAACAATTGTAACAATAATACTTTAATAAGTTATGTGAATGCAGTCTTTCTCTCAAAAATGTTATTATACTGCACATCTTAGCAACCTTAACATATGATTTATTTTAGTCTTTCCTTATTGAGAACTTTCACCTTTTTACTTAAAGATCGTATTTTATAGTCTCTCATTGGCATATCCAAATTGCTAGCATTGCTACTTTTGCACTTTGGGGTCATTATTAAATAAAATAAGAGTTACTTGAACACAAGCACTGTGATACCATGACAGTCCATCTAAGTGACTAATGTGAGGGTAGGCAGTATATGCTGTGTGGATGCTAAGGACAAAGGGACCATTTACATACTAGACAGGACAGAGAATGGTTAATGTGAGATTTCACCAAACTATGTAGAATGGTGTAAAATTTTAAATGTATGAGTTGTTTTTCATTTAATCTTTTTGTACTGTGGCTTACTAAGGGTAACTCAAACCTCAAAAAGTGAAACCATGGATTTGGGAAACTACCATACCATGTAGAAGTTAAAAAGAAAGAGGTATCCTTTACACAGATATGAAAGAACTCCAAAATACATTTTAAAATAAAAAAACTAGTTGCAGATAAACATGCATATATGAAAAAACTCAGTGAAAAAAATATACAATCAAATAACATGTCTCTTCATTGGTTATCTATAAAATGTTTTGAAAAAGGTCTGGCTTATATCCAACCATGCCAATTAGATATAGTTAAACTTACCAGTCTTTTCCTTTTATGATTTTTAGTTTTCTTCCTTCAGGCATTCCCTATTGTAAATTTATAGTTTTACAAACCTTTCATGAACTCCATTTTGATTTAGAAGATAAATCAATAGCCACATTTTTTTGTTGTTGTTAGTCAGAAGAGCCATGGAAGGAAGTTTCCCACCTTTTGTGCATGAGTAAATGGATCAATGATTCCAGGAGATTCTTAAACATTATAAATAAGAGATCTATAAAATTGACAATTTTTTTTTTTTGGTACCGGGGATTGAACTCAGGGGCACTCAACCACTGAGCCACATCCCCAGCCCTATTTTGTGTTTTATGTAGAGACAGGGTCTCAATGAGTTGTTTAGCACCTTGCCATTGCTGAGGCTGGCTCTGAACTTGCAATTCTCCTGTCTCAGCCTCCCAAAGTGCTGGGACTACAGGCTTGCACCACTGCACCCGGCTTGATAGTTATTGTTTTAAACCAGTTACATTTTTATACATGGTGATATGTAATTTTTCTAATAGAATTTGCTCCAATATCAAATTCTACACTTTTCTCATTTATAATGTCATTTTTATCATTTATTAAGTTTTGGTTTTTACATTATATTCTGTGCAACACCACACAATCATTTTTTCTAAAAGATTTATAGTATATTTGTCAAATGGCAAATCAGGACCTTTTCATTGCTTTATAAATGTTTTTTTCCCGGCTAATATTATATTTTCCCCCAAATGAATTTTATATATAGCATGTCAAGTCCTACTAAGAAATATTGTTGGGATTTTTAAAAAAAAATTTTTTTTAAATACATATTTTTTTAGTTGTGGATGAATCTTTTTATTTATTTATTTAACTTATTTATTTTTATGTGGTGCCGAGAATCGAACCCAGTGCCTCACGCATGCTAGGCAAGCACTTTACCACTGAGCCACAACCCCACGCCCTATTGTTGGGATTTTTAATGGGATGCAGTGACTACAGATTAATGGGGTAACATTTATAACAAAAATATTCAATCACCTCATAGAGTAATAATGCATACCATCCCACATATTCAAGATGTTCTTAGTAAGAGTTTCTTAGCAGTTTTTGGACACTGGACCTTGATTATACACTCAGAATCAATTTTTTAAAGTATATGCACATAAAATTCTGCTGTAGATTTTGAGATTGCATTAACTCTACAGAAAAATTTGGATAGAATTGACATTTTTACAATGTAGTCTTCTAATGCTTGAACACCGTGTCTTTTGTACTACTTTTTTTAAAAATGTTTTTTAGTTATACATGGACACAGTGTCTTTATTTTGTTTATTTTTATGTGGTGCTGAGGGTAGAACCCAGTGCCTCACATGTTCAAGGCAAGTGCTCTGCCACTGAACCAAAACCTCAGCCCCTCGTTTGTACTTCTTTCAATAAAATTTAATAGCTTTTTCCATATGGGTCATACTATCTTATTAGACTTGATATTGTTTGGATGTATTTGTAAATGTCTAAAATTCTTTTTTTACTGCTGGTGCAGAGAAATATAATGATTTTTAAAAATTATTTATCTACCAATCCTGTTATTTTTAGTGTTGTCTGTAGGTTATTTTAATTTTTCTTTGTCAATAATACATCTATGAATAATTACTTTTTTCCTTTTTTTTTTGGTACCAGGGATTGAACTCAGGGGTACTTGACCACTGAACCACATCCCCAGCCCTATTTTGTGTTTTATGTAGAGACAAGGTCTCACTGAGTTGCTTAGTGCCTCACTGTTGCTGAGGCTGGCTTTGAACTCCCGATTCTCCTGTCTCAGCCTCCCTAAGTGCTGGGATACTTTGTTCTTCTTTATACTTTTTTTTCCTTCACTTTTTCCTTGCTACACTGGTTAGGTATTTCAGAACAATGTTGAATAGAAATATTAGTAACAGGCACTCTTCTGTTTCTGATCTTCAATAATAGATTACTATTAGCCAGGCGCAGTGGCTCATGCCTGTAATCCCAGTACTTTGGGAGGCTGGGACAGGAGAATCAGGAGTTCGAAGAGCCTTAACAACGGTGAGGTGCTAAGCAACTCAGTGAGACCCTGTCTCTATATAAAACACAAAACAGGGCTGGGGATGTAGCTCAGTGGTCAAGTGCCCCTGAGTTCAATCCCCAGTACAAAAAAAAGTTACTATTTCACTATTAAGTACTATATTTGCTCCAGGGTTTTCTTTGTTTTGTTTTTGGTAGATTGTTTTAGTAACAATTTCCTATTACTGGGTGTGAGAAATAACAATCTGATGGTTCATTTTCAGAACACAGTATTTAGCCTTAAATGTAAAAATTACTTAGGATGTAAAAAAGGGAGCTGTAGGGGAGAGCAGAAAGTTACAATTAACACTAGACTGCAAAAATTTACAGCTCCTTATCTTTACAAACAGAAGATAAGAGGGAAAGGGTCAATGTGACCAACAAAGATATACGACAATAAATGCCAAAATGCACCCCCTCCTTCAAGAAAGCCTTCTGGCCACAAGAGAACAAAGCGGGGTGGAACAACTAAAGGTACAGTTCTTTAAACAACCCAATAGGAGACAGTAAAACCTCAGTGAAGTTCAGGGAAGTCTGTACACCCCACAGTTCTCAGCCAATGAGGAACGGGGGAGGGACCTTACACACTAGGGGATAAAATGCTGATTGTAGCTGCTCTGGATGTGCCTACTCACCCAGACACCTGATCTTGCAAGACTATCAATAAAAGTCTTGCTTTTCTATGTACCATGTGTCTCTTAGTCCATTCTTTGGGTTTGGGCAGGTGAGCTTGTTCCTCACACTAAGGAAATTCTCTTCTGCTTCAATTTTGCTGTTAACATTTCTCATGAAAATATGTTAAATTGTATAAAACACTTTTGGCTTTTAATGAGATATTCCTACATTTTTCCTTTAATATGTTTATAAAGTGATTTACATTAATTTATTTTCAAATTTTAAGTAACTTTTTATTTCTATCACATTACTAAATTCAGTTGACTAATACTTTCCTTAGGCTTTTTCCATCTGTTCTTCAGTGAGACCAAATGGTTATTTTGCTTTCTCATAATGTTCTTGTCAGGTTTTGGTATAGAACTTATGCTAATATCACAAAAAGAAGAACAGTCCTTGTTATGTCATACACTAGGACAGTTTGTATAAATTGGAATTATTTATTCTAAGCTTGATAGAATTTGTGTATGTCATCTGGACCTGAAATTTGTTTTCAGATAAAATTTCTAATTAATGATGTATTTGTAGTGACTATGAAATTATTTGGGCTCAATTTTGTACTATGTCAGTTTTCATGGTTTCTACTTTCCTAGGAATTGGTCTGTTTCATTGAAGTTGAAAAATTTTATTGGCATAAAGTTGTTCACAATATCTGCCATTTTTTTTAACAGTTACAATTATATTTATTGTAAAGTAGAGGATTTCATTTAGAAAAGTACATCATAAAAACTTTCAAATGTCATTACACTAATTATTCAATTTGCTCACTGCATTGCTTCAAGGGTTTTACATATATTCAATTATGATTTCAGAACCATAGATGATTTTTTTTATATATACATTTATGTTTGCTTAAAAAATATTCATTCACAAACAATAAGTACAATTATAGCAACAAATTTGCATCACTGAAATAAAAGCTATCTAATTGAAAAAAATTATCATTAAAATTATGTCTTAAAACTAAAAATGTCTTAAAACTTAAAATAAGACAGCAAATTAGTTTTCTTTCTTTAAATATTTTGTGAGGTATAAAAGCTAAAACTGGTAGGAAGATACTGTGATTTTACACTAGTTACGGGGACTCCCAACTCCTCAACCTATTGGTAGGCCTGGTCTTCCATTTGTTTTTAAGTTTTTAAAACTGAAGTATAAAAACACATGCAGATAGGTGCACAAAACATAAAAATACATTTGGTTTCTTTGTTAACAATCGTATCATCTAAATAATTGCTTTGTTTTTAAAAACTTTAAATTCCCTTCTCTTTTTCCTTGCTATACTGGCTAGACCTTTCAGAATGATGTTGAATAGAAATGTTAATAACAGGCACTCTTATCCAGCTTGAGCTTCAAGAATACATTCAACAATTGACCATATTTGCTCTCAAGATTTTAGTTTATTTTGTTTTGTTTTTGGTAGATTCCTATTATTGGATTAGGGAAATTATCTTCTAGTTTGTTTCTGCTAAGCTATCCCCACCTCTAATATATTCCCCCAAAAGAAGAGAACAAAATCATGTAACCAACATCTAGGCCAAAAAATACATTATCAATATTCCAAAAGCCCCTTTTCTGTCTCCTCTTAATCACTAATCCCTCCGAACTCCTCAAAGGTAACCACCATCCTGATTTCTGATACTGCTTAAAAAAACTTTCAAGAAACCAATAGAGCTGGGCACGGTGGCACAAGCCTGTAATCCCAGCACGCAGGGAGGCTGAGACAGGAGAATCGCGAGTTCAAAGCCAGCCTCAGCAACTGCAAGGTGCTAAGCAAGCAACTCAGTGAGACCCTGTCTCTACATAAAGCACAAAATAGGGCTGGATATATGGCTCAATGGTCGAGTGCCCCTGAGTTCAATCTCCAGTACCAAAAAAAAGAAACCAATAGAGTATGACTTCTTTTATGGTTGGCTTATTTTGCACAATATTGTTTTGTGAGATTCATCCATGTGGTGGCTAGAACTCTTACATTCTTTAGCGTTAAATACACTACAATTTACTTATACTTTCTGTTGGTGGGCACTGTGTTTTTTCTAATTATGAGAAAGTTGCTTTAAATTAATGTATGTGTACTACAATACACTGATTTCTGTTGGATATATTAGGGGTAAAACTGAATTATAGGGACAAATATCTTTTATAAGGTCGTAACAAATAGTTTTAAAGAATGATTAAATTGTACTCTGATCTTTATTCCTTCTTTGGGTATAATTTGCTGTTCTATATCAAACATTTTTAAAAATTTTGTTCTAATTAGTTACACATTACTATAGAATGCATTTTGACATATCATACATAAATGGTGTATAACTTCTCATTCTTCTGGTTGTACATGATGTGGAATTACACCAGTCATGTAGTCATATATACACACAGGGTAATAACGTCCAATTCATTCTACCCTCCTTCCCACCCCCATGCCTGCTCCCCTTCCTTCCTTCCACTTCATCCAAAGTGCCTCTATTCTTCCCTACACCCTCCCTTATTGTGAATTAGCATTCACATATAAAAGAAAACATTCAGTCTTTGGTTTTTTGAGATTGGCTTATTTCACTTGGCATGATATTCTCCAGCTCCATCCATTTACCAGCAAATGCCATAATTTAATTCTTCTCTAAGGTTGAGTAATATTCCATTGTGTACATATACCACATGTTCTTCATCTGTTGAAAGGCACCTAGGTTGGTTCCATGGTTTGGCTATTGTGAATTGAGCTGCTATAAACATTGATGTGGCTGTGTTACTGCAGTATGCTGAATTAAAGTCCTTTGGGTATAAACCAAGAATAGGATAGATGGGTCAAATGGTTCCATTATAAGTTTTCTGAGGAATCTCCACATTGCTTTCCATGATGGCTGCACCAATTCGCAGTCCCAACTACAACGTAAGAGTGTACCTTTTTTCCTACATTCTCGCTAACATTTATTGTTGCTTGTATTATTTCAGACTTCTTGAGATGGACATTTACTTGGCTTGCTGATTTTTTAGTTTTCCTTCTTTTCTAATGTGTGCATTTAGGACTAAATGGCTTTAGCTGCAATTGTACAACTTTGATATACAGTATTTTCATCATTCAGTTTCATATTTTATAACTTACACCATGATTTCTTCTTTGATCCACAGGTTACTTAAAAGAGGATTTTAAAAAATTATAGCGTTTCCTAGTTATTTATTTCTAGTTTAATTGCATTCTCATTGAGAATATACTCTGGTCAATCTCAGTCCCTGGAAATTACATGAGATTTACTTTTTGTGTCACCTAATATTAATATAGCATATCATCCTTCATTTTGTTAAATCTACTAGTGGTATGCTTTGACATCCTTTTACTTTAAAAACTTTTGCATTCTTGTATTACAGGTATATTTTCTGTGAGAAGTTTTAAAAAAATCTAACCAGGGCTGGGGATGCAGCTCAGTGTAGAGTATTTGCCTAGCATGTGTGAGGCTATAGCTTCAATCCTTAACACTGCAAAATAAGTAATTTAAAAAATCTAACCAACAATTTTTGTCTTAATGATTTACATTTCACATAATTACTGGTACTTTTTGAGTTTGAATCTATTATCTTAATTTTTGCTTTCCATTTGTTCTATTCTAGGTCCTGTTTCATCTTTTAAAATTTATTTTTATTATTCATATCTCATCCTGTATATTAAATATAGATTATTTAATATAGTATATTAGTAGTATAGTACTAATATAGTACATTAGTATATTAAATATAGATTACTTTCTCCCCCAGTGGATACCTAAAAAGCTTAAAACATGCATCAACTTTTTAAAAAAATGAAGTACGAATTATTAGTTGTATCACTTCCTGGATGATGTAAGAACTTTGGTACATTTCAATTCCTGTTATCTCATTCTAATATTTAATTTTTTTAAATATTGTTTTTAGTTGTCAATGGACCTGTATTTATTTATATGTGGTGCTGAGAATTAAATTCAGTGGCTCATACATGGTAGGTGAGTGCTCTACCACTGAGCTACAATCCCAGCTCTTAATTTTTGAAGTATATATTAATTATACGTAATTTCATGTCCCACTAAAAATTTTTGTTTTATAAGTTAATATTTATTTTCTATGTTCTATTCATTCTTTCTTGCACCCTGGATCCTCTGAACAGTTTTCTTCTAAAGAATATTATTTGTTTCTGTGTAGGTTTTTTTTTGGTACTGAAGATTGAACTCAGGGGCGCTTGACCACTGAACCACATCCCCAGCCCTATTTTATGTTTTATGTAGAGACAGGGTTTCACTGAGTTGCTTAGCACCTCACCATTGCTGAGGCTGGCTTTGAACTCAGGATTCTCCTGTCTCAGCCTCCCAAAGTGCTGGAGTTACAGGCTTGCGCCACCGCGTCCGGCTTCTGTGTAGGTTTAATAATGATGAGTTCTTTTAATATTTGTCTGAAAATTCTTATTTTTATTATTTAAAAAAATTGTGGGCTGGGTTGTGTCTCAGTGGTAGAGCACTTGCCTAGCATGTGTAAGGCGCTGGGTTCAATCCTCGGCACCACATAAAAAAATAAATTAATAAACAAAGATGTGTGTCCATCTACAACTAAAAATATATTTTTTAAAAAAATTGTATTATTACTTTGTAGTACTGGGGATTGAACTGAGTCTCACACATATTACGCAAACACACTACCATGTAGCTACATTCCCAGGACAACCCCCACCACCACCCTTTTGAAACAAGGTTTCACTAGGTTGCTCAGGCTAGCTTGGAACATGTGATCCTTCTGCCTCAGCCTCTTTATTTTTATTCTTGATGGATTTGGATCTAAACTCCTAGGTAGGCAATTATTGTTTTATTAGTACTTTGAAGATACAGCATGCATGGTCTCCCAACTTCCATGGTTTCTGCTGTGATTTTGGCTCTTTTTTATACCTCTTTTGAAAGTAATCCACCTCTTTCCTCTAGCTGTTTTTAAGATTTTTCTTTTTGTCTTTGTGCCCATGTTTTATTTTGTTTTTAGCAGTTTTATTATTTTGTACTGAAGCATGGTTTCCTTTGTCTTTCTCCTGCTTGGAATTTGTGGCTCTTCTTGACTCTGTGATGTGTTTTGTCAATTTAAAAACATTTCACGCATTCTCTCTTCAAATATTGCTTTATCTTCATTCTCTTTTCTACCTCCTTCTGAAACTTCATTTATCTTTTTTTCTTTTTTGGGGGGTACTGGGGATTGAACCCAGTGATGCTCTAAACCTGAGGTATATTCTCAGCCCTTATTATATTTGATTTTGAGTCAGGGTGTCATTAAGTTGCTCAGGCTGGCCTTGAATTTCCTGATTCTCCTGCCTCAGCCTCCCAAGTAGTTGAGATTACAAGTGTGTGCTACTGGGCCTGGCTATGGGTACGCTACTTACCAAACTTAAAACTTGTGGCCTTATAAGTGAAAATTCTGTACATATTTCTGGTATGTTTGAAAAAAACAAGCAGATAGCTGCCACATACAGTTAAATGTAGTACTCAAAAAAGTTAAGTCATGGGCTGGGATTGTAGCTCAGCGGTAGAGTGCTTGCCTCGCATGCGTGAGGCCCTGGGTTCAATCCTCAGCACCACATACAAAGCAATAAAATAAAGACATTGTGTCCATCTACAACTAAAAAAATATATATATATTAAAAAAAAAAAAAGTTAAATCATGGGCTGGGATTGTGGCTCAGTGGTAGAGTGCTTGCCTCGCATATATGAGGCACTGGGTTCGATCCTCAGCACCACATAAAAATAAATAAAATAAAGATATTGTGTCCATCTACAACAACAAAAATTTTTTTTTAATTTTTTTTAGTTGTTGATTGACCTTGATTTATTCATTTATTTATATGCGGTGCTGAGGATCGAACCCAGTTCCTCCCACATGGGAGGCAAGCGCTCTACCACTGAGCCACAATCCCAGCCCAACAAAAAATATTTAAAAAAAAAGTTATAACATCAGTAATAACATACAAATAAAGTAGCTTATTTTCTAAATAAACCTACATAGATTATAAAAATACTCACCCAGTGATGTTAGTTGTAGTTCAAACTGTTTATCAAATTCTTCCAGTAATTTCCAATCATTTATTAGTTTTGGAAATCCCAGCCAAAATCTTTTATTTGCCCAAGGTACCCTTTTCTGAACGATGAATAGGAAACTGGATAAAGCTCCTCTAAGAATTTTCACATTAACTTGATAGTCATGAAATAACTTATAGTCTTGATAAGTAAAAAAAAAAAAAATCACTCTTAACAAAACAGTGACACACGACTATAATCCCAGCTACTCAGGAGATTGAGGCAGGATCATCATCAGCCTCAGTAACTCTGTCTCAAAATAAAATAAAAAGGGCTGGGAATATAGCTCAGTGGTAGAGTGCCCCTGGGTTAAAAAAACAAACAAACAAAATCAACAGAAAATTATTATTGGGGCTAAATCCTCTTTTTAGCTTTTGCTGTAGTAATAATAAATATATTAAATTTGTCTAACTCTTCAATGTTTTCTATTAATTTTACATATTTGATACTATTTTTTTTTTATACTAGGAATTAAACTCGGGGGCACTCAACCATTGAGCCACATCCCCAGCTCTATTTTGTATTTTATTTAGAGACAGGGTCTCACCAAGTTGCTTAGCGCCTTGCTTTTGTTGAGGGTGGCTTTGAACTCACAATCTTCCTGCCTCAGCCTCCTGAGCCACTGGGATTACACACGTGCGCCACTGCACCCGGCCATATTTTATACTGTTTATAATTGTACTAATGTCACAAAAATAGACATATCATTTAATTATATTGAACAATCTCTTATCCCAGATAAGAGATTATGCAGCACTGCAGTTAGAGCATAAACCAGGATGTAAGTCCTTTGTATTTAATGACCTTTCTGCTTTGGAGTTCCCTCAACCAAATGCAACTGTACAGAGGGGAAAAAATGATTTTTGTGATCATTTTCATTGGTAAAATGAGTGTTATTAATGCTTATGGAATCAGTGGGTTTTGCAAACTTATCCCACTAAATAATTGTAAAAATACACAAGAATGATAAAAACTAGGGATTTATAGTCCAGGAACTATTCATCCAAAAACCATTTCCATAGGCCTCATTCATCTGCTGTAGATTCTATTCTGCCATGGGAGCATAGCATGTGCCCATAATAGTATTACTACTCTCATCTGATTGCTCTTTTTTTTTTTTTTTTTTTTTAGTTGTAGATGGACACAATGTCTTTATTTTATTGCTTTGTATGTGGTGCTGAGGTTCGAACCCAGGGCTTCACGCATGCGAGGCAAGCGCTCTACCGCTGAGCTACAATCCCAGCCCCCTGATTGCTCTTTTCATCTCTCTGGATCTCTCCAGAGACTGCAGGTCCTACGAATGACTAAAGGACAATTATAGGAAGAATGCCTGAATAGGCAGAGCCACTTTCAGGAAAGCCAGATGATCACTGGACATTTACATATTTTCTGTGTGGAGGAAGGTGCCAGGCAGGGGTGAAGAACAGTTAGAATAGATGCCAACCTGTAGTTCTCTAGTGAGATGTTGTTGACAGTCCCTTGCTAGGCCACTTCTTAACACTGTACTTGCTATACAATGGGTTACTCTAGAATGTTCCAAGGAAGGTGCTGAAGAATTAAAATGACATTTAGACAACTCTGGGCAATAACTATTCAACTACTATAGATATATATAAATATTTTAACTGGCTGGGCTTAGTGGCACACACCTACAACCTAGCTACTTGGGAGGCTGAGGCAGTAAAATCTAAAATTTAAGGCCAGCCCAAGAAACTTAGCAAGACCCTGTCTCAGAAGAGACTGCTGGGGATGACTCAGTGGTAGAATATCCCCAGTACCGCAAAACAAAACAAGACCAAAAAAACTTAGTTCAGTGGGATCAATGTTTATCAGCTTGATGTCAGGCCTGACTGAATCCAGTTTTCTATATATACACTTGAAAGCAATATTTTAAGTGATGTTGTTCACATATTGTGTATCCTTGCATTTGTCTGACTCAGGCACACTAAACTCAGTTAAATCTTCTTCTATGACAGGATAGTGTATTAAAATCTTCTATGATGATAAATTTGCTTGTTTTCTCCTTGAAGTTATCAAATCTTGATGTATAGATTATATTTAAAATACAACACTCATTCAAGGCCAGGTTCATTTAAATCCATAAGCAAATACCAATTCAAGCTTCCAGGTGAACTGAGTTTTTATCATTAATAGTTCTATCTCCAGTAACTTTTTTTTTGCCATGAAATCTATTTTATTCTGATATTAATATACTTTACCAGTTTTCTTTAGAATGTGTTTGCTATATTTTTCTATATTCTTTAACATTTTTCTCTATAATACTGTGTGCATATGTATTTATATATATGTATATATACATATATATACACACACACACACACACATATATATATATATATATATTTTTTTTTTTTGAGACAGGATCTTGTTAAGTTGCCCAGGCAAGTCTCAAACTCATGGGCCCAAGTGATCCTTCCACCTCAGCCTCCTGAGAAGAAAGGACTATAGGGGCATGCCATACCTCACTAATCTTTGTGTGTCTGTGTGTGACAGGGAGTACCAGAGATGCAACACAGGGACACTCAACCACTGTGCTGCATCCCAGCCCTATTTTTCTTTCTTTTTTCAAGACAATCTTGCTAAGTTACTGAGGATGGCCTTGAACTTGGATCTTCCTGCCTTGGTCTTCCAGTCACTGGGACTACAGACAGGTACCACTACCTTTGTATTTATTGTAACTAGTAACATTGAGATTTATTTTCAGCTATTCTTTGTGCTTTTATATCTTGCATTCCCCCATCTTACCCTTTCTTATCTTCTTTTAGAACTTTTTTCCTTGTTATATAATTTTTGCTCTACTAATCTAGAAATTATATATTCTTTTGGTTCCTCAAAATATTTAATATGCAGACTTACTGAAGTCTAAAGTTAATATTTTATGTTACATATAATTCATTCAATATTAATATGTGTAACATTATATATACACAATTCTTTCTCAAAGAACATACAGAACTTAAAATATACCCTCATAATGTACATGCCATTGTTGTATATGTTAGCTCCAGCTTTGTGAATCTCAAAGTATATTTTTGGATTCAGTTTTACATACATATTTAACACTTTGCTCTTCATTCTTTCTGGCATCTCAGACTTTCCATTTGAAAACACTTCCCTTCTCTTTGAACTTAGAATTCCTTTATTGAAGGTCTGCTAGCAAACTCACTCAGCTTTGCTTGTCTGAATATGTATTTCATCCTTGTTCTTGTTAAGGACACAAAACTGTTTTTACTGGGTATAAACATCTAGACCACAAGGTTTTTCTTCAGCATATTTTTGTGTGTGTCATATTATTCAAGATTAATCAGCTGTCATTCTCGTAGTATTTCTTTAAAGGTTTTTTTTTCTCTATCTTTTTAAGATTTTACACAGCTGGGCATGGTGGCGCATACTTGTAATCTCAGTGACTCAGGAGGCTAAGGCAGAAGGATCACAAGTTCAAGGACAGCCACTCAGTGAGACCATGTTTCAAAACAAAAAAGGGCTGGGAGTAAAGCTCAGTGGTTGTGTTCCCTACGTCCAATCTGAATACAAAATAAAATAAACATAAAAAGAAAGGAAAGATTTTATATTTGCTTTCTTACTTTTTTTTTTTGATACTGGGGACTGAACCCAGGGGCACTTAACCACAGAGTCATATCCCCAGCCCTTTTTAAAATATATTTGATTTGGAGATAGGGTCTCATTGACTTGCTTAGGGCCTAAGTTGCTGAGGCTGGCTTTGGAACTCATGATCCTCCTGTCTCAGCCTTCCCAGATGATAGATTACAGGCATACACCACCACACCTGGCTGTAGGGAGTATTTCTGCATGCATTAGTTGGACTTCTTAAATCATAGCTTGGTGCCTCTCTTCAAATAGCTGCTTCCCTCCACTAATCTATCTTATTTTTATCAAGAACTAAGTAAATGTATGGCCTTTTCTCTCCATGCTCCATGTTACTAAACTTCCTTCATATTTTTAATCTCTGAATTTCTCTTGTCTACATTGTAGATAATTACTTCATTTCTATTTTCCAATGTACTAAATTCTGTGTCTAATGTGTTCGTATAAAAGATAGCTTGTGAAGATCTCGCATACTATTATCTAATTTAATAACATGAAATTTACTTTTTCAGAATGTCATCTAAGGACATAATATATTTATTTTGACAATTCTGCTGTCACTTAAACCGTTTTTGAAATTCTTTGATAATTACCTGCTACTCTATATATCCTTTCTTTTTTAATACCAAATCCCTTCTAGTCTGGTCTCCATTAAGTTTGTAAACTTGATTCTTACACTCTATGCCATTCCTCTTCCTCTATATTGAAAAGTCCTTGTAAATGGCAGTGGCTATCCTACTTTGCAAGAGGATTTAACTTATATGTCTGAAAGACATGAGAAATAATCTCTCTTACTACAGATATGGCATTGTCTATAAAATTACTTCAGCTCCTACATAAATGTTGGGCATACTAGTAGATGAAGTAAGAATACTAAAAAATCAAAACACTGAACTATTTTCACCCTGACAAAGATAAAAAAGAATGGCACGGCTGGGGTTGTGGCTCAGTGGCAGAGCACTTGCTCGCACATGTGAGGCGCTGAGTTCGATCCTCAGCACCACATGAAAATAAGTAAACAAAAGAAAGATATTGTGTCCATCCATAATTTTAAAAAAATTAAAAAAAAAAAAAGAATGGCAATAGCAGTGCTGGCAAGGGTATCCGGAGATAGCCACTTGCATATGTGTTTGATAGGAAAGAGAACTGGTTCTTTCTTCAGAGTACAATTTAACAATGTTTCAAAACTCCTTATAACCTTTGACTCATTCCAGGGACTTAGCCTAAGGACATAAATCTAAATTATTTGTTCAGAGGTTTTATTTAAACTAATGAAAAATTTTAAATAATGCAGAAATACTTATTAATATGTGTTCACAATAAGTTTTAAGAAAAAAGCAGGCTACAAAATCATATGCTTACATGTTTATACTAAAATAAACACATGCTGGGCATGGTGGTGCATGCCCATAATCCCAGCACTTTGGGAGGCTGAGACAGGAGAATTGTGAGTTCAAAGCCACCCTCAGCAAAAAGCGAGGCGCTAAGCAACTCAGTGAGACCCTGTCTCTACATAAAACACAAAATAGGATTGGGGATGTGGCTCGGTGGTCGAGTACTCCTGAGTTCAATCCCCAGTACCAAAAAAAAAAAAAATACACGAGCTGAGCGCAGTGGCACACACCTGTAATCCCAATGGCTCAGGAGGTTGAGATAGGAGAATCCCGAGTTCAAAGCCAGCCTCAGCAACAGCCAGGCACTAAGCAACTCAGAGAGACCCTGTCTCTAAATAAAACACAAAATAGGGCTGGGGATGTGGCTCAGTGGTCAAGTGCCCGTGAGTTCAATCCCCGCCCCCTCAAAAAACTAAAATAAATACACAAAGAAAAAAATTTTCCTTGGAATCCATTTAGTTTCTAGGATCATAAATGATGTTTACCTCATTTATTGACTAGGCTTTCCACAGCACATTGTGCAATGAAATATGACTGAATTATTTTAAGTATAGGAGAGTTTCTAACCAGATTTTTTAAAGTTTTAGGCCTTTATTGTTTATTTATTTTTATGTGGTGTTGAGGATTGAACTTAGTACCTCACACATGATAGGCAAGTGCTCTACCACTGAGCTACAGCCCCAGCCCCTCTAACTAGATTTTAAAAATTCTCTGGCAGGGATGGAATATGACTCAGTAGTAGAGCCCTTATCTTGGGCGCACAAGGCCCTGGGTTGAATTTCCAGCACCACATAATGCATGAATGATTAAATGAACAAATAAATGTATGTATGTATGTATGTCTCTGGGAAAATGCAGTCTGGATTTAAATAAGAAGTATGAATAATATATCCTTCATTCTAATAGCCCTGGCAACTGAAATTCAATCTTTATAAAGTCATTCTACCATTGCCTCCACCTGAAATTTCTCCTACAGCGAACAGAAACAGCTACTTATCAAAGTTCTAAAAGTACAGGTAGGAGGTTAAGAGGAGAGGGGCCAAGATATAGAGAAGAGAGAAACTGAACATTGATGAAGAACAGACTCCCAGTATTGGGCGAGTGGGTTAAGAATAGGGCTTATAGGAAGGAGAGAAGGTTCCATGAAAAAGCTTCAGGAAGTTTCTCCTCTCACCAGTTTTCTCCCTTCCTCAGGCTAACATCCATTGCTACAAACTCCACCCAACTGCTATGATAAAATCCAGAGATCCTAGCAGCAGATGTGATTAGGTCAAAGCATTTGCATGAATGAAGTAGAATAGGACTTACCTGCTGAGTTAATTCCTGATTCTGCTCTTTTGTTTTTTCCTTAGTATACTGTAGGTCTTCTTCAGAAAAAAAAGTTTTGCTTCACTGTTTTTCAGCTTTTCTAACATGATATACTGCCTCTCTTCTTTGACATACCAGTTTTCATCTGAAATACTTCTACCCTCTCTCCAACCCCATCCTGACTCAGATATTTACTCCTACTAGTTTTTTTGATCTTGGTTCAAGTGTCAACTTTCTCTGGGAAACCTCAAACACCCTAGTCCACAACTGATTCCTTCGAGTATTTATCACAATTTGTAGGCATACACTGTGTATTAGTTTGGTTATCTAATATCTAATTGAACTGATAAGTTCCAAGTTTAATGAAAGCAGTGCCATTAATTAGTTTTGCTCACCACTTTTACTCCTGTATTTAGAACACAAGTGCTCAAGCAGCATTTGTTAAATGAGGGAAAGAATGAATGAACAACTAAAAATAACTAGCAACCCAGAGGTCTTAAAGTTATAAGAATTATATTAACTACATATAATTACACATAGTGGAACTTTGTACAAATTTTTCCTTTCTTTGCTGTTAAACTTGTGAACCCACAATACAGTTTTAAATATATACAGCATATTCTTTTCAAAATTCCCATGGCCTGAAGTAAACCAAGACCAGCTATTAAATATCTAATTAGTCAAGAAAAATGCTGGATTCCTTTAACAAAAGTAGGGGTAGTCTATCCTGGGAACTTCACAAATAGCCAAAATCATGAGAGCTGCCTTTCTGCAATGGCTCAATATTTCTTGAGCAAATGAATGCACACTTGCCTCTTTCTAGCTAGTTCAGGCACAGGGTAGAGATTCTGCAGGCTCCCTACCCTTGGCACAAGCTTAGATGAGAGAAAAGCAAACCTAGGACGACAGCGAAAGAATGAGTATTTATTAAAAGTGTATTTACTGATCACCTATGGTGTACCAGAAAGCCCTACTTCTGGACCGACTCTGATAGACCTGCAGTTGTGGCTTTGGGCATTTCTCCTTCAGTCTCTCGAGTCCTGAAGGGAAGCATCTCAGGCCTGCCTACCTCAAAAGGCCAGGATGGAGGTTCCATGACGACAACGCGCTTCAAAGTACCAGAGGACAGGAAAGCCAGAGACCGAAAGAGGTCTCGCAAAACCCGGCTCGAGCGAGCTCTGGACCGCTGCGCAGGAGGTAGGGACCCACCCTCCGAGGGGCTGTGCTTACCCGTCGGGCGAGTACTCGAGGTTGAAGACCGCACCGTGGGTGCGGGTGCTGAGGTACACTGAGTCCGCAGGGTGGATGGAACCATAGAGGTTAGTCATGGTGCGGAAATTGTCCCGCGCCGGGTCCACGAACAGCCCGCGGCCCAGGCTGCGTTCTCTCAGCCACCCGAACAGTCTAGCGCCAGGGCCGCCCAGGCCCGTGCTGAGGCCGTGCCGACCCCGGCTCCCAGCCCTGCAGTCCGGCCCGGGCCGCCGGCGCGAGGGGGAGGGAGGTGAGGGCTCTCCCTGGGCGGAGGCGGCAGACGACTCCACAGCTCCCGGCGGCGCTAGCTCTCCCGCCCGCGCTGCCAGAGGCAATGCGGGAGCGCCGGGGCGGCGAGGGCTCCGAGCGGCCGGCGGGGGAGGGGCCGCGTTAGCTCCGGGCTGCGGAGGCACGGGCGGGGCAGCGGGAGAGAGCGGCCTGGCGGCTGCCGCCCGTTCCCCGTGGGACGCCGACTCCTCAGCCCCGGCCGCCGCGTCTCTGCCGGGGCTCCGGGGCCCGAAGGGAAACATGACCAACACCCCCGCCCCCAGCTCCCAGCCGCTGTCCCGCCGGCCGACACCTCGGCGCTACAGCTCCAGCCGACACTTCCGGGTGCGGCGGCCTAAAGCCGCCGGCTAGGAAACCTACCCCACCGCTTGGTTGCCCTCTACCGGGGACCATGAAAGCGGGGACACTACAGTGTTGCAGACTTTACATCTCCAAAGGACCGCAGTCCGGAACCGCTGGGTGATTGTGTGAGCGACTGAAGATGCCAGGGGCCCGAGTGGGTACTGACTGAGGCTGGGAGTGGGTCTATAGCTGTCAGTGAGCGGTGCCTGTCCGTCTGACCAGCATTATGAAGCCGGTAGGACTACGTTACTGTGGTCCCCACTGTACACTGAGATGAGGGAAAGGTGCATTACCGTATTAGGTGCGGGTCACGTATAGTAAGCTGCCTGGCATACTGCCTGCTCAGCTTGTAAGTATAAGGACTTAGGTTAATAACTTTTACACTAAAAAGCTCTGTCTGCACAGTACCTACAATTGTGGATTGTTGATGCCCTGAATATTTCTGCCCAATTGCCATCTATTGTCCAGTAGACCAAGTCTTAATCAACGCTTCTCCCTACAGGAAGGGGCACATATCCAGCCAGGAGTGACTGAGGGGTGAAGACCTGAATCAAATCAATCTCACAGCCGGGCGCGGTAGCGCAAGCCTGTAATCCCAGCACTTAGGGAGGCTGAGGCAGGAGAATCCCGAGTTCAAAGCCAGCCTCAGCAATGGTGAGGCACTAAGCAACTCAGTGAGACCCTGTCTCTACATAAAACACAAAACAGGTCTGGGGATGTGGCTCAGTGGTCGAGTGCACCTGAGTTCAATCTCCAGTATTCCCCCCGTCCCCAAAATCAATCTCACAAGCAATAGAGCCAAGGGTTAGTCCTCCTTGTACTGCTCTAACCAGGGAGGATAGGGACCCGTGATGGAGGTGAGACCTTCATCACTGTCGCTGAGGATAATACATAGAACTTGCTAGCAGAAAAGGGTTTACAGGGGCTGGGGCTGTAGCTCAGTGGTAGAGCGCTTGCCTAGCACGCGTGAGGCCCTGCGTTCGATCCTCAGCACCACATATAAATAATAAATGAATAAAATAAAGATCCATCAACAACTAAAAAAATTTAAAAAAAAAAGGGTTAACAGGAGGTGGCAGTTTGAAGTGAAGCAAAGTCCTCAGTAAAGAAGTGCCTGAGGCACAAGGAAATACATTTATTTACTTTCTTCTCTATCCAATGACAGATATTTTTAGAAATTACTTTCCAACTGATGTCTTCTAATACAACATAACTGAAATGATAAACGTGTTTTTCTGTTAGGTTTTTATACTTTGGGAGCAGCAAGTTCACTCTCAATGTCTTTCACATCACTAGTTCTGCCCATCAAGTAGAATTCTTTGTTGGGAATGAGTTTGATAAAATGAGCAAGACGATTGGCCATGGCATAAAAAGATGAAATGGCAGCTATGTCCCAGGCATCTTCTCTACTGAAGCCATACACCTCAAGCTTTTTGAAATGGTCATCTGTTATATCATCAGCTCGGGAAACAGCAAGTGCAAATTCCAGCATTGCTTTTTCCCGAGCAGGGAGGTCAGACTTTCTCCAATTCACACAGATCTGTAAGAAAATACAGTTAGAAGAAGATTATCTTGTCTACAAATAATCAAACACAGGCTTAATAAAATTGACAGTGATGGAAAAGAGCTCCTTAAGGTTAGAATAAATGGTTAAAATCAGACCAAAAAAAAGTTTTCTGAAAAAAGTAGAGCTTAAAGACTTTTGACCTCCCCCATCAACACTAAACAAGACAATATTTGCAAAATAGCTTACATTTAGCAATTACCATATGCTAAGAATGTGCTTCAATGTTTTATATTCATTATTTAATTCTTATATAAACCCCAGATTGTTGTATTTTTAGTATCATCTCCATTTTATTGACAAACTGAAGCTCAGAGAGGTGAAGTGACTTCCCCAAGGTTATATTGCTAGAACACAGCATAGCTGGGATCTGATTTCAAATGTACTGGATTCCAAAGACTATACTAGGTAATCATTTATTTCCCTTGCTGAAGCAAAATACTGGAAACCACTAAAAACCTTAAAATAAAATAGTTTGATCAAAAGACCTGGCAAAAACTATTAAAGAGGGAAAAGTTTATACGGGGGATCATGGTTTCAGAGGTCTCAACCCATAGATGCCCAACTCCATTGCTCTGAGCCCAAGCTGAGGGCAGAAGGGCATTCAGGGAAGAACAGTTCAGGACATGACAATTAGGAAGTAGAGGGGGGGGCGTGCACACACACACAGCTTACCAGGGACAAAATATATACCCCAAAGTCATGCCCCAATAACCCACCTCCTCCAGCCACACACTCCCTGCCTATAGTTACCACTCAGTTAATCCCTATCAGTGGATTAATGCACTGATTAGGTTAATGCTCTCAGAAACCAATCATTTCACTTCTTTCTTGCACTGTCTCACATATGAGCTTTTGAGGGACACCTCATATCTAAACCATAACATTCGGTAAACCACTGTGTGACAACACACTCTGTGGCCACTTGGGAGAGAGATCCTGGATGAGCAAAAGTTGGGTGACTAGGCAGGATGCACTCTGCAGGGCCAAAGGGATGATCATGAAGTCATTTTCAGCCTGGCAAGAGATACCCTTGGGAACAGTTTACCAGGTCTCCGTAGGTCAGCTCAGAAGGGAAGACTGGGGAGTAGTGAAACTGATGAACCTCAACTTTGAGAATAAATGCAGAGAACAGATGTTTCTGTTCCCCAGTTTTTTTGTTTGTTTGTTTGTTTTTTTGTTTTGGTACTGGAGATTGAACTCAGGGGCACTCGACCACTGAGCCACATCCTCAGCCCTATTTTGTGTTTTATTTAGAGACAGGGTCTCACTGAGTTGCTTAGTGCCTTGCCGTTGCTGAGGCTGGTTTTGAACTCGCGATTCTCCTGTCTCAGCCTCCCTAAGTGCTGGGATTACAGGCTTGTGCCACCACACCTGGCTTCTGTTCCCCAGTCTTAAGGATCAGGGATTTCACTATAGGAATCAGTAGGACTTTCTAAGCTTGATAACAAATCCACATTTACTATACCTTAGTCCATTTCTCTGGAAATGGACATAGTAATGAGACCCAAAGGGCATGACTTTAGACAAAGCAAGAACAAGGTAAGTTGTTGACTGAAGAATTGATGGGCAAGAGCAGGTGGAGGCAGTTCTGGAATGAGAAGCAAACAGGCCAATGCCTGGGGTCAACATTAAGAATTAAAAAACCTAAAACTTTGGTTTGAGCCCATAAGGAATAATTAGTGGATGGACAAAATTCACACTGGAAGAAAGTGCAAACAGTATAATGTAGCAGAAAGAGGGCAAGCTTTGAAAAGAGATTCTTGCCATATTATAGTCGTATGTTCCATGCTAAGTTAACTCTCTAAACCTCAAGTGTAAAATGGTTATAAGGCTTGTCTTGGAGAGGTACTTATGTGCTTTTGATAGAATGTATGCCAAGTAACTACTACCATGTCTGATATTAATCTGGGGCATAGTTCTTCCCAATACCAAATATCACACACATGCAAAGGCAGATGGGCACAGGGATAGGAACTAGAAGGGAATTCAAGCAATGTGTTAGAGGTTTTGTTTCCTGCACCATACCATGACATGGGCTTTGCCCTTTCCTTAGATATAGAAAGACCCTGAAACTGGAACAGTAGAGGTGGGCACTAACCTGGTCAGAGAGCACTGGGTTCTTTGAGTAGACTCTGTACCAAGCACTATGGACAACCACATGGTATAGGCTCCTGTCAACCAGGCTGGTCACTACAATGATGAGTTCCTTGTCTGCTCTGCTGAGCTGTCCTGGGGAGGAAGAGGACAGAACACCTGTTCGTAATTCGTAGGCAATAGCTTAGAACCTAAATAGGCTCAGCCATGTTTTAGCAACAGACTCTGCCCACTCACTATCTTGCCTACCGTTCACTTACACATTTATTCATTCATTCATCTCCTGTTCCTTATTGGGCTGGCCTATTTTGCTTCTATTTATTTATTTATTTGGTGGTACTGGAGGTTGAACCCAACCCGGGATCTACTGCATATTACCTAAACATTTTATCACTTACCTATATCCTCAGCCCTTTTTGAATTTTATTTTGAGACAGAGTCTCACTAAGTGGCTCTAGGATGGCCTCAAGCTTGTAATACTCCTGCTTTAGCTTCCTGACTACAGGCGTGCTACCATGCCCAGGTTATTTTATTTTCTTCACAGTATGTAGTACTTTCTGAAGTCTACTTGTTCTTTTCTTTTTCTTCTTCTTTAGTTGTTCACTGTTCATTTTCTCCTCTGAAGAGTATGTCTGAGGGACTGTAGCTCAGTGGTAGAGCACTTGCTTAGCATGTGAGAGGCACTAGGTTCAATTCTCAGCGCCACATAAAAATAAATAAATAAAGGCATTGTGTCCATTTACAACTGAAAAATATTTTATTAAAAAAGGTGTGTTTGAGGGCTGAGGTTGTGGCTCAGTGGCAGAGCACTTGCCTCACACATGTGAGGCACTGGGTTCGATCCTCAGCACCACATAAAAATAAACAAAACAAAATAAAGACACTGTGTCCATGTATAACTAAAAAATATTAAAATATAAAAATAAAAAATAAAATTTAAAAAAAGGTGTATGTTTAAAATCCCATTTTTTCCTGCCAGCCATGCGCATAATCACAATGACTTACGAGGCTAAGGCAGGAGAATTGAATTTTTGAGGCCAGCCTCTAGAATTTAGTGAGACTCTATCTCCAAATAAAAATAAAGGGCTGGGTTCAATCCCTAGTACCAGGAAAAAAAGAAAGAAAGAAAAAATGTTTTGGTCCATCACATCCCCAAAGAGTAACTTGGCAGATAGGAGTTGCTCATAAAATGTTTTGAATGAAATACTAAATTCAAGAAATATTTTGTGAAGCCTATCAGGTACTGGGCTAATACTTAAAAAGAGAAGGAAAGAGGTGAGTGTGATGGCATAGGCCTGTGATCCCAGCTACTCAGAAGCCTAAGGTAGAAGGATCATAAGTTCAAGGCAACTGACCCTGTCTCAAAATAAAAAGGGCTAGAGGGGCTGGGATTGTGGCTCCATGGTAAAGCGCTTGCCTCGCATGTGGGAGGCACTGGGTTCAATCCTCAGCACCACATATAAATAAATGAATAAATAATGGTCAATCAACAACTAAAAAAAATTAAAAGAATAAAAAGGACTGGGGATATAGCTCAGTGGTAGAGCATATGCAAGGCCCTGGGTTCAATCCCTAGTACTAAGTAAATAAAATAGGAGGAAAAAGAAGAGACTTACTAACTTCATGGAAGCTATTATTTGGGGTAGGGAGAGGCAGAAAAAGGGAGAACCCACTTTGGTACCTGGCACAATTCTGGGAACTTTACATATGTAATCTCATTTACTTCTTACGTTGGCTCTGTGAGTAGGTTTTTTTTTTTTAATATTTTTTTAGTTGTGGATGGACACAATGTCTTTATTTTATTGCTTTGTATGTGGTGCTGAGGATCGAACCCAGGGCCTCACGCATGCGAGGCAAGCGCTCTACCGCTGAGCCACAGCCCCAGCCCCCGCGAGTAGGTATTATTAATGCCATTTTACTAGTAATAATACTAAGGCTCTAAGGCATTTAAATACTTTGCTGAAGTTGCTTGGATTATTTATGGCAGAACTCACATTTGAACACAGGATTGGTCTTTTCCCAGGAGGATAAAGAAGCTGCAGAAAGATATGATGAGAATATAAGGCAGACAGGACTCTGTATGCCATTAAAGGGGCAGATGAGGGTATTTTTAGGTGATGAGACAAGGAATTCTTCCTTATAAGTGAAAGCAGGTGAGATGGACTTTGAAGGAAAAATCAGATACACAATGGCATAAGTAAGAGAAAAAGCATCCCAAGGGCATAGCAAAGTTAGAGAACAGATCTCCTGAGACCTAAATGCTGTGGGGGACAAAATGTAGCCTGTGTTTTGACTTAGAACATAAAGAGGGGGTGAGGGTGGTAAGCAGGCTGCTGACAGACCAAAGAGAACCACTCCATGACTGCTGGCTATCTTCCAATATCTGCCTTCTTCCTTTAGCAACAGAATCTCTTCATTTAACTGGGCACATAGCCAATCAGCTTCCCTTCTAGCTAGATGTGACAGTGAGACAAAATTCTACCCAATGGGATATGAATATAAGTGATATATGCAACTCCTATGTCATGACCTTAAAGAGAAAGCTCTGGTGCCCACTGGTGCTGCTCCTTTCTGCTGGTACAGTGGTATTCCAGCTAAGTCTGTAGGCAAGGGCAGTCCCAGACAGTAAACAACACTATGCCAGCCCTTAGCAGCTTCTCTAGACTATCAGGTGAGAAAGAGTAAGAGAAAAAATATTATTTAAACCAAAGTATCTTTGACTCTGGGCAGCAGCAGCCTAACCTGAATCCTTAGTATTATGTCCATGATTGCCAGTTTTATTTCAGTTCTATATCTGTAACCATAAAGCTGGATTCAGACCTCAGACTCAGAATCCAGAGATGTCACAGAAACTGAGCTTCCCCCAACCCCAGCAATCTGGGACACGTGGGAAGCAACACTAGCAAACAGGCACTTATATCTCATCCAAGAATGATTTAGCATTATTCCTCTCTTTACCTGTTGCTTTGTTGTAGATGGCATTGTAATAAGCAAAGAAGGCTCGGAATTCCAATGGCCGGTAAGACATAACTTTAAATACATTTGGTAAAAATCCTGTCTGCAGGGAAGAAAAAAGACAGGGTCACACAAAATGAAAACTAAGAGCAGAATAAGCAAACAGTAATAAGTACTCCCCATTTTGCACTCTTGGGAAAGTCACAGACTTTTTATACATACCTTTACCTGTTAGGGTATTAAACTGTTATTTCTAAAGGTGTATAAAATGTGTTTTTGGTAAGTAGTCTGATGAAGTTTAGAGAGTGAATGTAACAAATAAAATAAATGAAACTTATTTGAATTTAGATTCTACTGTTTAGGTCCTACCTTTTTTTTTTTTTTAATATTTTTTTAGTTGTAGATGGACACAATGTCTTTATTTTATTGCTTTGTATGTGGTGCTGAGGATCGAACCCAGGGCCTCACGCATGCGAGGCAAGCGCTCTACCGCTGAGCCACAATCCCAGCCCTAGGTCCTACCTTTTACAGAAGAGCTGGTGGTACTCATTATTTCTAAGCATTAAGTGAGTAACAAGCCTTAATATTAGTAAAGTTCTTTCACATACCCAATCTCATTTATCCTTCTCTACAACCTTGTAAGGTAGATAAGGCAGCTACTATTATCATCAGTTTACAGATAAGGAAACTAAGGCCTACAGCTGAAGGCCATACCTTGGGATTTGGACTTTTCAATGTGTTTTCTAATGGTACACTATGGCAGACCAACTGTCCATTTCTTCCCCCTTCCCTTGACAATAGAACCTGGATGTTGTTCAGATATGAGGTTGTCATGGATTTTAGGACAGGGTAAAACCCTTCCCCAACTCTACTGAGTGAATCCTGATTGTTCTAAATCAATTATGGTGATTTCATTGCACTTGTCAGTGACTGGCTGAGAAATGGGCATGTGACATCATGGTGGCTACTAAGAAATGAAGGGAAGTCATCTGGGAGCCTTCCTGGCTCTCCAAAAGGAATATAAGGAAAGGGGATGCCCTCCTCACTCCTGCTAGAGGTTGTGCTAGGATGTAATGTTTGCTGCTGCTATAGTCATTAATAATTGTAGGGAATAAGTCTGAGCAGCCATCACACTGAGGAAAATAGAGCCCAAAATGGAAAGAATCTACTGCAATGGAAAGAATCTACTGGACACCTGCTTGTAATCCCAGCATTTAGGAGGCTAAGGCAGAAGGATCATAAGTTGAAGAATGTCTCAAAATAAAATATAAAAAAAGGCTGGGGTAGAGTGCTTGCTTGACATGTGTGAGGCCCTGGGTACCCAATTCCTTGTACCACAAAAAAAGGAAAAAATTTAATCCTTGATAGTAACAGTAAGCTACTGAATATTAACAATATAGGAATTGCCCTAACTCTGGACCAGCAATTAAGTGTGACACTGAATTATTCTTACTGTTATACCAGCTAAATTGGATTTTCTGTACAAATATAGCTGAAAGCACCCTAGCTGATAATAGATGCTGAAGATTTGTTAGTGGTCTAGAAGATGGAGCATAAAGAACTATTTATACTAACCAGGGAGAGTCTGGGGATAGGAAGGAAAATGCAAGAGGTGTGGACAGCTGTTGATAGTGCCAAACCTTTCCGACCAGAAGAGCCATATTTTTATCTTTATATAATGGATTTCCATGCAATACATATATATTTTGGTACTGGGAATTGAACTCAAGGGCACTCAACCACTGAGTCACATTCGCCAGCCCTATTTTGTATTTTATTTAGAGACAGGGTCTCACTGAGTTGCTTATTAGCACCTCGCCGTTGCTAAGGCTGGCTTTGAACTCGTAATCCTCCTTTCTCAGCCTCTCAAGCTGCTGGGATTACGGGCATATGCCACCGTGCCTGGCTCCATGCAATTTTTTTTGTTTGTTTTTTGGGTTTGTTTATTTTTGGTACCGGGGATTGAACTCGGGGTACTCAACCACTGAGCCACATCCCCAGCCCTATTTTTTACTGTATTTAGAGACAGGGTCTCACTGACTCACGAGGTGCTTAGCACCTTGCCATTGCTGAGGCTGGCTTTGAACTCACGATTCTCCTGTCTCAGCCTCCCTAAGTGCTGGGATTACAGGCGTGCACCACTGAGCGCAGCTTCCATGTAATAATTTGTTTGGATAGAAAAACTATCCACAAAATTCTACTACCAAATTTGAACAACAAAGGTTTATAATAAATGTATATGTTTAAGGAAGCATCTTATAATTTGGCAGCATACATTACCAGCTTTAAAACTACCATCAGGAAATGATGTACAAAAATATATATGTATAAACATAAACATATATATGAAAAATGAATATGTACACAAATTGTTACAAGTCCTAAAAATCTAAGATCTGGAGATTGTTGAGATAAATTATAGTATCTCTGTTAAACAATGCTATATCATGTAGCCACTAAAAAAATAATGTTTTGACCTAGAAACAAGTTCAAAATAACATGATCTCATTTTTAAAGGCACATATAAATTTATACAAACAAAATAGGAAAGAAAATACACCAAAAAGCTAATAGTGGTTGACTTTGTACAATGGAATCATATTTTTATTATTTTTAAATTTTCTGCTTATTTTTCTAATTTTTCAATAATTTTTCTTTCTTTTCTTGGTATTAGGGATTGAACCTATAGCTTCACCAGTGAGCCATATTTCTAGCCCTTTTTATTTTTCATTTTCAGACAATGTCTCACTAAGTTGTTTATGGCCTTGCTAAGTTTCTGAGGCTAGTCTCAAACTTGTAATTCTCCTGCCTTAGCCTCTTGAGTCACTGGGATTATAGGCATGTGTCACCATGCCATGCTTCAATATGTAATTTTTTTTTTTTGGTACCAGGGATTGAACTCTGGGGTACTTGACCACTGAGCCACATCCCCAGCCCTGTTTTGTGTTTTATGTAGAGACAGGGTCTCACTGAGTTGCTTAGCAGCCTCACTGTTGCTGAGGCTGGCTTTGGACTCGCAATTTTCCTGTCTCAGCCTCCCAAAGTGCTGGGATTATGGGCTTGCGCCACCGTGCCCGGCTTCAACATGCAATTTTTTTTTTGGTACCAGGAATTGAACCTAGGGGCACTTAACCACTGAATCACATACCCAGCCTTTTTAAATATTTTATTTAGAGACAGGGCCTCACTGCAGCTGGCTATGAATTTGCAATCCTCTTGCCTCAGCCTCCCGAGCCACTGGGATTGCAGGCATGTACCACTACACCCGGCTCAACATGTTATTATTTAAGTAATTTTTTTTTGGTTGTAGATGGACACAATATCTTTATTTTATTTATTTGTATGTGGTGCTGAGGATCGAACCCAGTGCCTCACGCATGCGAGGCAAGCGCTCTACCACTGAGCTACAATCCCAGCCCTATTTAAGTAATTTTTTAATAATCTTTTTTCTATACCTTTATTTATTTTTATGTGGTGCTGAGTGAACCCAGTGCCTCATGCATGTGAGGTGAGTACTCTACTGCTAAGCCACAACCCCAGCCCTTAAAAATTATTTTTTAAAGAAAAGAACAAGATACCTTTCACACTTATTTAAGCAGCGCCTCATATTCTCAATGATTTTATATCAACATTATTATGCTACACAGAACTACAGAGTACACCTCAGTTACAAATGGGCAAAGGACTGAATGACAAGTCCCAAAACCCAAGAGGAAAAATACAACAGGAACCAAAGGAAGGGTCCATCCACGGTGGGGTAGTTGGACAGGCTGTGGCAATTAGTACCAAGGATTTCCCTCAGGTAGACAAAGGTCTGCAATGGCTGTGACTCCCTGCACCAAGTGTGTCTCACCTTCTTTTCTATCTCCTCCATGAGCTCTACAATGTCAAAAGGCAGGTCTTTCTTGTAGGGAATTGGGTAACGACTGATGGGTTTGCACTTCTCTTCCTGCTGAGCCTCAAAAGGGCGCAAGTTCAGGGTTACCACAGGCAACTTGTTCCAAACCCTACTTGTCACAAGGCAAAGAAAAGACTGAAAGGAAACAAAGACAGGTTGAGATGAGCTACTAAAGGAATGGCTCTATATCTGGGCTGAAAGGAGAGATGGAAAACAGGTTCCATCTTTTGGGCAAGTTCCTACTGATCAGTCAATGCCTTGAGCAATCCGGAGAAGGATCCTGGGCCCAACCTGAAACAATGAAACAATGCGGTAATCAATTAGGAATGTCTGATGTGAGAATGGGTTATGGTGGCCCAAGTAATTAATATTTGCAATATATGGTTAAAGTCTAGCCCAATAACCCCTAATAGTAATAAAACCTCCTGGGGTTCTTCATGGCTGTGAAGTCTTTCTAGTGGATCTTTTAAAGTCTATCAAGTGATCACCAGAATTTTATCATCCTCTGTCAACACCATTAACTATTATATAATTAGCACTTAATATGTACCAGGTGTTTGTTTCAGTACTGGGGATTGAACCTAGGGGTGGCTCCACCACTGAGTTACATCCCAAGTCCTTTTTATGTTTTAAAATTTTGAGACAGGGTCTCACTAGGTCAGTGAGGATCTTGCTAAGTTGCCCAGGTTGGTTCTCAAACTTGGGATCCTCACCTCAGCCTCCTGCATTGCTGGAATTATCGGTGTATGCCACTATTATTATAAACTATACCCAGTTTTTTTCATAATTCTCCAATACTCCCAGCAATCCTGTATTTTACAGGTATGAAAAACTAAGAATGAGAAAGGCCACACAGAGCCAAATGTTTGAGGTGGATTAAAATTCAGAACTGCCTGACTCCAGAATCTATGTTCTTCCCACTATGGTTTTTTTTTTTTTGGTACTGGAGATTGAACTCAGGGGCACTCAACCACTGAGCCACATCCCCAGCCCTATTTTGTGTTTTATGTAGAGACAGGGTCTTACTGAGTTGCTCAGTGCCTCGCCATTGCTGAGGCTAGCTTTGAACTCACAATTCTCCTGTCTCAGCCTCCCAAAGTGCTGGGATTACAGGCATGCACCACTGTACCTGGCTTATGTTCTTTCTACTATGTAGTCCTATCTCTTAAAAAAAAATAGAATAACATTATTCTAAATAAAAAAATGTGAAACAGAAAAAATCTGACTAGGCAACCCCTTCATGCCTTTTATCATATAAAGTTACAAGAATGCTACAAGAAAATCAAAGATTATGCCTTTCTAGAAAGCTCAGTCTGGTCAGGTAACTCAAGGCTGTGAATGATAGTATAACAAATGGCTGTCTGTAGCGAGGCTGCTTGGGTCAAAACCTGTTTCTGTCCTTTAGTTTGTTCTTTGGTAATGTGTGGATGATAATAATACCAAATCATAGAGCTGTTGTGATGATTTAATAAATTAATATATGTAAAGCTTTTAAAATAGATCTTTACATTTAGCAAATTCTGTTTATTAAGTAAATAAAATGTTATAGGTTTAGAATAACGGTGTTGTTAAAGTATATTGTAGTAGGCTGTGGACCTATCAAATGATATCTGCTTACATGTTTAAATGCTAGACACACAGAAAAGATCTGGGCAGTTTCCCTCACACCCTTGTGATACTTTGTCAACCTGACTGGGCCAAGAGATACCCAAATAGATAGCTGTTAAAACATTATTTCTGGGTATACCTATTAGGATGTTTAGAGAAAAAATTACCACTTAAATAAGTAGACTGAGTAAAGAAGATCCACCTTTACTAACTAGGAGGGATCATTCCATATGATCCCTAATAGAACAAAAAGGCAGAAGGTGGCAGATACACTGGGTTCACTCTTCCTAAACTAGAATGCCCATCTTCTCTTGCCCTTAGGCATCACAGCTCCTGGTTCTCAGTGGCCCCCATTCTCAGTTCTCAGCTTTCAGACTTGGACTAGGAATTACATTATCAGCTCCATTGGTTCTCAGACCTTCCAACTCAGAAATTATATCCCCTTCTTTCCTGATTCTCTAGCTTGCAAACCACAAATAGTGGAGATGCTCTATAATTGCATAAGCCAGTCTCATAATAGATGCCCTTTTGTATCTAGATCTATCTCCCATTGGTTCTGTTTCTCTAGAGAAGGTTGAATAATACACATGAGAACTCTCTATGGATGCCATTTACTGTAAGAGCCTACCTCTTTGATGTTCATATCTGACACTCATCTTTGTGCCAGCACGTTCTTCCTACTGAAGAGGAAGGTCTAGGCTATGAAAATGTTTAGCTCTGTTACCTCAGCTTTCCCTATCCTCTAGCCAGTGTGATGCAAATATCTGAGTCACCAGGCCAAAGCCACAGGTCTCTGAAGCTGCCGGGTCAAAAAGCTCTGTCTCTACATATACTATTGGGGATTTGGATTGGGAAACCAAACGTGAGGCAGTTGGCAATGATGTCTCAGGTTGAAAAGTCATAAAGTAGAGCAAGGCCAGGTAGTCATGATGTACCATGAGCACATCAACAGAGTGAAATGCAGAAATTGTGAGGAAGCAGCAGTTGTGATGGGGAGAAAAGACTGAAGGTACAGGGAAGGAAAATAGTTGGTAATAGGAGATGCACCCAGCACTTAGGGAGGCTGAGACAGGAGAATCGCGAGTTCAAAGCCAGCCTCAGCAATGGCGAGGCACTAAGCAACTCAGTGAGACCCTGTCTACATAAAACACAAAATAGGGCTGGGGATGTGGCTCAGTGGTCCAGTACCCCTGAGTTCAATCCCTAGTACCCCCGCCCCCGCAAAAAAGGAGATGCAGATAGATAACAAGAGACAGAACTAGGAGGCAAGACTTGTTCCTGGTAGATTCCAGGGGTC
This sequence comes from Geosciurus inauris, assembly GCA_004024805.1. Taxonomy (NCBI): domain Eukaryota; kingdom Metazoa; phylum Chordata; class Mammalia; order Rodentia; family Sciuridae; genus Geosciurus; species Geosciurus inauris. The sequence continues at coordinate 121,614 of PVHX01004009.1, forward strand.
TTGATGTAGGGGTCCCTTGAGGTATCAGAAAGATTGGTTGGTTTCAGTTTCCATATGGGATGATTTAATAACGCCTGAAACACAGCTCATACATTGACAAGAGAATCAGAATGAAACCAAGAAAGCAAATGGGTTTCAACTAGGGAGACTTCTATAATTCAAAGAAAACAATGTACTCAAGGAGTAAAGCACTCCTACCATATAACCTTGTTTTGTTTTCTTGATAACAGGGATTGAACCCAGGGGGCTCTTAACCACTGAGCTGCATCCCCAACCCTTTTTTGTATTTTATTTAGAGACAGGGTCTTGCTGAGTTGCTTACGGCCTTGCTAAGTTGCTGAGGCTGGCTCTGAACTCATGATCCTCCCACCTCCGCCTCCCAAGCCACTGGGATTATAGGTGTTGGTCACTGCACTGGCCTATATAACCTTGTTTTAAAAATAAACAGAAAGCATTCATATAATGCTTAGTATATATCTAAGAGTGTTCTAAGTTACTTTATATATATTTACTCAAAACTCAAGTTAACTTGGTACTGTTATTCTCTCCATTTTAGAAATGAAAAAGCATAGGCATAAAAAAGTTACTGAGTGTATAACTGTTAGAGCATGGATTCAGAGCCAATTATTCCAATTCCACAGTTCACACTCAGAACTATGTGCAATACTGCACGTATAAGCATACTGCCAAGGACGACAACTCAGCAATATTTCTTTAAAACCTCTAAATCCAAGTCCATCTATAAATCTCAGGTATGGTCCCCACTTTCCCCTAAATACTTTTTAACATTTTTATTCTAAACTGTTGAGTAATTGTAGTATCAATAAAAAGAATAACTTTTATCTGTTGAGTCAGTGCTTCACTAGGCTTACTGGTGGAGCCTCGTAGGTACTGTCAAGAACTACCTCCCAATGAATAACTTTCTTCAGCATTTTAGAAGTGCCAGCAAAGTTCTAGAGGGTGGATTTGGGTAACATTCCAGTGGCATACCCCCAGTCACTTGATGATATTTAATGAGGCATGGCCATACCTGTCAAAAAAGATCTTCATCACTACTATCTGGGGAGCAATGGAGCTCTTCTTTGAGTACTCCATCTCCACAATAGAGGTAATGGTCATTATATCTGCTATTCCCTGTTTCTTTGTAGGACTGGGGATTGAACCTAGGGTGCTGTACCTCTGAGCTACATTCCCAGCCCTTCTTATTTTGGCTGGCCTCAAACATGATCCTTCTGCCTCAGACTTCCAAGTATCTGGGATTACAGGCATGTGCTACTGTACCTAACTTATTCTTGTACTCTTTAATGCTCCCTTTAGTTCTTACTAGCCATTCTCTCAATATTCTAATGCCCTATTCTAGTTAGTAATTATTTAAATTAATTTTTCCTTTTCAAAGTACTGTGTGATTTTTTTCCCCTTGTATATACCCTGACTGATAAACACTATGCTTTTTCATGTCCTCATATGTTTCCACCTGGTATATAGAAAGCACTCAATGTGTATAATCTTATAATAGCATCATGACCCACAATGTTCATATGCAGTTTTTACTATTTTAAGCTTGCTTGCTTTCTTTTGCCTCCTTTAGGACACATATCTTGACCCCTACCCCCCAAACACTTCCATAGAGATAGCCATTTCATCCCCTGCACTAGGTGTCGGGAGTATCTCTAATCAGGTTGTCTCAGCCCCATAACACTGGGTATCCTCCAGTGGAGACAATGAACTCTCCCAGGGCAAAGACCAGGATTAAGCTGCCTGCCCAGCTCAATTTCTACTCAGGGCAAATGCTCAAGGAGTGTTGTCTGAAAGCAAAAAAAAAAAAAAAAAAAAAAAAGCCCAACTTAACCAGTAACCAGTAAAAAGCAACTGTGAGATGTCATCTTTCCAACTTCTAAAGTAGCAAAAATTTCTGAAAAGTAATTTCTGGGAAAGTATCTGGAAGATTTCGGTCAGGTCCAACTTTCCAAAACACAATTTGATCATTTCCTGTAGGAAATACTCGGCTACGGGTAGATGAAGGCCAGACGTATGGAGGCGCAGGGGCCTTGACCAAAACCGCGAGCACCCAACAGAGAGCAGGCCTGGGCCATCCAGCGGGAGCCTCTGGCCCGGACAGAGGATGAAGCTTGCCCGCCGCCTGCACTGGCCAACCGGCTTCCGGCCTTGGATTTTCTTTTTATTTCCCAATCACTTTTACCACCAGAAAAGGGAGCACGTGTTGTTCCTAAATGCGAACTTTGTAACCGCGAACCCATCGGAACCTAGGGCGGGCCTACGCGCCTTTAAGTCTCAGGAGGCAGCCTGGAGCCGCCCACAGATCCCAGGACCTCGGGATACCACCTGCTGCACGCGGGAGGAATTCCGCCTCTCCGCCCCGCGCGCTCCCACTCACCGGCTGCCTCAAGGCACCGAGGCGGCGAAGTACGGACATGGCGGCACCTGGCACTCTAGCGTGAGCAGGCGGCCTTCCGGTGTTATGGTCCCTCTGGGCGCGTCGGGGTGGGCGGTGCCCGTGAGGCGCTGGTGCCCCGCCCCCAGCTTCCTGTATCCGGGTGACTTCGCACCTGCTTACCCTCCAAAGCGAGCTGGGTAGATCACCACGTGCCACATGTGGGACCCACCAATGTGCGCTTGAAAGGGCTATGACTCCACTAATAACCATAGGTGGGGGACACTGAGGGACAGTTCAGGGAACATTACCGACTTCCCTGTTAACTCAGTGGGACCTGAGGTCATTGAGAACCCTCGGGCATAGTTTTGAACCAGCCTTAATCTAGGTGAGCTTGGTTACCCGTACCTACTGGTTCCGGCCCTCTGAAGTTGGGATGTAGTGGGGGAATAGAATATAAATTGGTCACAGTTTATATCATCTCTGCCCAATGAACTCCCACTTCCGCCGGGGGACTAAAGAACAGCTATTTCAACAATCTGATTGCAAAACAACACAAGTTATATTTCAGTTGGTCTTTTATTACGCCCAGAGAAAATGGCAGCATCTTGTCAAATCTGGATATATGATAAGACATCTGTCTTAAACATAAAAAAAAAATAATTAAAAATTCACATTGGAAGCAAAGATATAGGCAGTAGCTAAGAGCCATGGATCAGAGCCCTGCCCTCCCAATCTACAGGAGTTCTCAAGACTGCGGGGAATTTGATCAAGCACTAGTTGAAGACACCAGTTAACCAAGAAAATGGTGATTTCAAATAAGAACCCCAAAAAGTCACAAAGGTTTTTTTTCATGTGGGCGACTAAGGTGTGCTGCAGAGAACATAGCCACAAGGCTTTATTTTCTCAGGACATGTAGGGATAACTCATGTATATAAAAAGGTAACATGATGTGTGTATGTATGTATTTTTATTTATATTTGGGGAGGGTCTAGCGAGAAAGATATACTTATGTGTTACAGCAATCAGGTATTGTCTATTTCGTGTCAGACTATCATACAGCTAACAGCACAGCAAGTCAAATGGGCAAGACCAATAAATTATTTCCTGATTTTCACTCCAGAACAACCAAAAAGGTTTTATTTTGAAAAAGAAAAAAATTTTTTCTGGTGAAGTCAGCTGCCTTCCTAAGAGCGAAATCGACAGGGAGGGCCTCTGGCCCGAGCCAACTTAAATTGCCTTGGTCCTTCTGCACAGCTCCTGGGGTTCTCACCGAACCCTAAATGGAGGCTCATCTACTTGAGCTGCTCATTTCTCATACCGACCCGCCGACAGACTGCAAGACGGATGAACGGTTACAGTTCTGCCACTTGGAAGAGGCGGGGATGGACCGCCAGACTAACAAAGACCAAATTTCATAGATTAACATGCAAGTCCCGGGAACCGCAACCGACGGAAACAGAAAACCCTGAGCGGACTGGGGATTGGAGAAGGAGCAGGAAACGGAAACCGGATACCGGAAGTGACGTCTGGTGGCGTTCAGAATGGCCGAAGCTTTGTCGTTGGGGGCCGAATCTCTCGAGGGTGGCAGGGCTCGAGCTGCACGCACAGTACTCGATCAGGTGGTACTCCCGGGTGAGGAGCTGCTGCTGCCGGAACAGGAGGATGTGGAAGGCCCTGGTGGTGCCGGGGAGCGACCGTTGCGCCTTAATGCTGGGTCGCGCTCGCGCGTACGCGTAGTGTGCGGCCCCGGCTTGCGGCGCTGCGGGGACCGCCTGCTGGTTACGAAGTGTGGCCGTCTCCGTCACAAGGACCCCGGGAGCGGCAGCAGTGGTGGTGTTTACTGGGTGGACTCGCAGCAGAAGCGGGTGAGCTGGGACTTCGGTGGGGCGATGTGGCAGCGACAGTCTAATCCTGCATCTAGGAAGACTTTCTGGAAAAACCAGGGGCGGGGCCCAGGAGCCTTTCTTTGGTCTAGGCTAGCTTAGAGGCATCGTAGTCTTTTGCTTACCTCTATCATCTTTAGAGGGACTGAACAATAGAAACGTGCCCTGACTAGGGCGACCGGAAGAGAAATGTGGCTGGAGACCGTGTGTCATGGTTGTATTCAAATCCCAAAGGTCAGGAAGCAGTAGGATTGCCCTTGGTAATGCCAGAGGGCAGAACTAGTCTCAATGAATGAAAGTCATGGGGCTGGGGTGGTGGCTCAGTGGTAGAGCGCTTGCCTAGCATGCGTGAGGCACTGGGTTCGATCCTCAGCACCACATATAAATAAATAAGAAATAAAGGTCCATCAACAACTAAAAAAAATATTAAAAAAAAAGTTACTTAAAAAAAAGAAAGTCACAGGGAGTTACAATGCTCTTAGAATAATTAAGAACTTTTATATAGAAAAATTTATCTTAACAATGGAATGGTCTTCCTTGGCTGTAAAGATCACTGTGCTACTGGTCTTCCATTCAACAGAAGCTAGGGATTTAACTGGTAATAATGCTTAAGTATGGGATACTGACTCAAATTAACAAACTATCAGAGACTGCAAAGCTGAGCTGGGGACGCGGGCCTGTTGTCCAAGCTACAAAGGAGGCCGAAGTATGAGGATCACTTGAGCCAGGAATTTAAGATGAGCCTGTGCAACATAGACCCTGCCTGGCACTGTCGTGCACACCTGTAATCCCAGCAACATAGGAGGCTGAGGCAGAAAGATTCCAAGTTCAAGACCAGCTTCTGCAACTTAGGCCTGGGGTGAAACAAAAAGGGGTGAAGGGGGTGCTGGGGTTGTGGCTCAGCAGTAGAGTGCTTTCCTTGCATGTGTGAGGCCCGGGGTTCGATCCTCAGCACCACATAAAAAATAAAAAATAAATAAAAGTATTGTGCCCATCTACAACTAAAAATCTTTTTTTAAAATGCTCTGTGTATGTAGGTCCTAGGTAAAAGACCCCTCTGTTTGATCTCCAGTAACACAGAAAAACAAACAAAAAAACTCCTGCAAACTGAAAGTTCATGTTGTGATTTTCTCTCACTGAAATATTATCATTGTTTTATGTAAGATTTATATTAGTTTTTAAACTTGAATTTTAAAATATTTTAAACATCTCTTTAATGAAAAACAAGTACTAAGGACTTGCTGAAGATATCTTTCAATGACATCTTATTTATGGCTGTTAATTCTGATTTCTTTTGTAGTATGTACCAGTGAAAGGAGACCATGTGATTGGCATAGTGACAGCTAAATCTGGAGATATATTCAAAGTTGATGTTGGAGGGAGTGAGCCAGCTTCTTTGTCTTATTTGGCATTTGAAGGTGCAACTAAAAGAAACAGACCAAATGTGCAGGTAATCATGGGAGTGTTTGGTTTCAACAGTAAGAAAAATATCCATTTCCCATAACACTTATCTGTCCAGAAGGCTACCTGAATTGTTTTCAAAGCATTAACTATTTTCTTAGTTCTACAGGATGGTCTCTAAACATCTGCTTAATGGCTGTAGGCTCCACGAGTTCCTCAGATGCTCCAGTACCAGAACCAGAGCCACATACTTTTACATTTACTACATTGGTTCTTGTGATATTTTCTCTCTACTGAGTTAAAAGGTTATGTCCGTTTTCTACATTGTTATCTGTCATGTCCATATCCACTGCACAAGGATATCAGCAATAGGCTTCAGGAAGAGAGACAAATCATTATTATCAGCCATCCATCTTGCTTATAGATCCTGATAGAACTGGTAGAGGAGTAAACTTGTTATTTCAGATTTTCAGTTTGGGCTTTTTACATACTATAACTATATTTTTCTGTCTGCTCAAGCCAGAAATTGTGACTTTTATTCACCTTTTCATTCACCTCTTATAAGTATTAGTTATTTAACCCTATTAATTCTCTTTGACTCTCCGATCTTTATCTCCACTTCATAAGTTCAGGTGTCAGCTTCCTTTGGCAGGATCCAGCCAACAGTCTCCTGCCTATATACTTTTATCCCACCTGCCTATATACTTTTATACTTTTAAATGTTCAGGCATTTGCAAAATGACATCTTCACATGCTCCCATTCTTAAAAAAACAAAAAAATTTTAAAAGATTCTTCAAAGCCTACAAAACTCCTTGGCATTACACTCTAGGGGTCTTCTCTCACCCATGATTATATCCTTCATACAGCCATGCTTAACCCACAAACATAAATGAATAATTTCCTGCTCTTACACATTTGCTCATGCTGTTCCCTGTTTGGATTTGATTATCTCCATGGCCTATAGAACACATGCTTTTCCTTTGAGGCCTAGGCTAAACATACTACCTCTGTAAAGCCATCCCTAGTTGTCACTTTTATATCTGCTCTGGCACTTAAAGATTTAGTCTCGTAGGAAGTTTTTTGTTTACATGCATATTTCCTCTGCCCTCCAAGACTAAATGATTCTGAAAAGCAATCATTTACTGTAATCACCAGCAAACAGGTATTTAATAAACATTTTGAAAAGAGAACAATTCACTCTCCATTTCCTTAGTTTCATCATTTTGAAATTCAGTTGAGGTTTTTAAGCAGATCATGCAGAGAAGTATCAGTTAATTACCACTTCCATTTTGTTTTGAATAATTTGCATGCCAGGTATTCCCTTCCTCTCTTCAAAAATGTAATTCCTTCCTCTCTATAAATCTATAATTCTTCAGAATAGTGCTAATAGAACATTACACAATGGGTCTGTTTACATCTGCACTAATATGGTATCTCCTAGTTACATAGGACTGTTGAGCATTTGAAATGTGGCTAATACAACTGAGGGACTGAATTTTAAATATCTAATTTTAATTAATTTTAATGTAAATTTGTATAAATACATGTGGGTACTGGTTACCATATTGGGCAACACAGTGTTGGAGAGTTTGTTGGCCTTGAGATGATTCCAACTCTGATGATTTCTTGGCAAGTGAAGGGAGGGTTATATGTATTAATTTTGCCTTTGAAGACTCAGCTCCAGTGTGGAATCCTATAGTGCAATCAGCTCATTAGTCACAGAACTGTAGGTGGCTAGCATTGCTGCCCATGGGAAAGAGCCAATAGCAGCTTTTGTAGAGTGGTATGCTGAGAGGAATTCAACTATTCTTTAATGTCTTGTAGGTTGGGGATCTCATCTATGGTCAATTTGTAGTTGCTAATAAAGATATGGAACCAGAGATGGTCTGTATTGACAGCTGTGGACGAGCCAATGGAATGGGTGTGATTGGACATGATGGTTTGCTTTTTAAAGTGACTTTGGGCCTAATTAGAAAGTAAGTCCTGATGCCTACTAGCTTGCCTAAGTTCTTTTATTTTCACTACACCTGCTTGGAAAGTTAATGAATCTTTGGAATTTGGATTCTTTGTTAACATCCAAATTTTTCTTCAAAGTTAAAAATAATTATTCATTTAGCCTATTTATAAACTCATGAATTTAGTTCTGCCCTTTTTTGGGGGGGGGGGATACTAGGGATTGAACTCAGGCTGGCTTTGAACTCGCGATTCTCCTGTCTTAGCCTCCCTAAGTGCTGGGATTACAGGCTTACCACATCCGGCTAGTTCTGCCCTCTTTTAATATCAGTATATCAAATTTAGATGTATTTGGCTATTTTGTTTGCAGTGTGGTGGTTTATCCTTCATGTTTCAACTCTGTCCTTTTCATTTCTTCTCTCCCAGAGGCCTGCTGCTCCTTTTAACTGACATACTCAGCCTAAATGTGAAAACTGGCCTTTCCTCATTCTAAGTCACTTGAATACAGGTGTATCTGCACTTGCACAAAATTATGAGATTTCGCTAAGGGTGGCCAAATGCAGCTAAGCTGATGTGATCCTCAGAGTTGGGTAGCATTTACAGAAGGTTCCTGTTATTCTGTCCTGGTAGATTTAATAGTTCCCACTCAGCAGATTCTTTAAGTGTTTGGACCTTTATCTGCCTAAAGCCGCTTGCTTCTATTGTCACTGAAGTTCAGAGCTGTCTTCTAGACCTTCTAGCTACCTATTCTGCAGATTGGAGATTGGTGTGACATTAGAGAAGCCTGTTATTTAACTAGACAGTACCTTTGTTCTTGCAAAGAACCAACGCTCTTCTCCAAGCACTGAATTTAATACCAGGGAATAACTTACATGGTCAGGAAAATAAGTTTAATGTGTTTTCTTAACACTGTAAGTAATAAAAAAGGTATGATTCTAAAGCCTAGAATTAAGGTGTTCTGACAATCTCTGGAAAGAACTTTATATATTACACAATATTGGTGACAGAAGGAGTTTGACATCTTTGTAGTGGGGTAGCTCATTACTATGACCTCTGGTATACCTTTGAAAAGTGTAAAATACTTGGAAGAAAGGGGGCTGTGAGCTGTGTATGGCAGCACATCCTTCTAATCCGATCTACTCAAAAAATTGAGGATAAGAGGTTCTTGAGCCCAGGAGTTTGAGACCAACTGGGGCAATGTAGACCAACCTCATCTAAAATGGGGTGGGGCTGGCACGGTGGTGCACACCTATAATCCCAGCACTTTAGGAGGCTGAGACTGGAGAATCATGAGTTCAAAGCCAGCCTTAGCAACTGTGAGGTGCTAAGCAACTCAGTGAGACCCTGTCTCTACATAAAACACCAAATAGGGCTGGGGATGTGGCTTAGTGGTTGAGTGCCCCTGAGTTCAATCCCTGGTACCAAAGAATAAATAAAAAAATAAAACGGGGTGGGGTAGTAAAAAGGATAGTAAATGTCATAGTGTGGTGATGACACAGCCTTGAATACTTAAATGTTAAGAAAAGGAATCTCCTTCTGAAGGAGATCTAGAACACACCCTACCATTTTATTAAATTTCATTTTCATTCTTCTTCACCACTAGGTTATTAGCTCCAGATTGTGAAATCATACAGGAAGTGGGAAAACTCTATCCACTGGAGATTGTGTTTGGAATGAATGGAAGAATATGGGTAAAGGCAAAAACCATCCAGCAGACTTTAATTTTGGCAAATATTTTAGAAGCTTGTGAACACATGACAGCAGATCAAAGAAAACAAATCTTTGCCAGATTGGCAGAAAGTTGATACATGTGGACTTCTTCAGTGGGTCAGTTGAGCCAAGAGACTATGGGTTTCCTGAGAATGTTTTTTCAGGTTAATCTCTCCCTGTTAAATCTTCGGGAGACAAGATGAATTTTGTCTTCTAAATAAAATATTTTCATAAGAAAGTTACTGGTTTTCACTCATGTTCTTGTGTGGGTGAGAAAAATTTTAAAAATCATGTTTATGTTCTATATAATAAAGTTTACTAAAAAGTATTATTATTTGAATAATACTTATTTGAAGTTAATTCTCTTTGTTTTGATAGAGGCAGCTTCAGTAAGAACAAGAAGTCAGCACTAAAATATTTTCTGATCATTTTAACTTGTCACCAAAGGAAATGTAGAATACATAAAAAGTGTAGAGGGGTAAACACAAATTGCCTGTAATCCCATTAGTCAGTGGAAGAGTAAAGCTAGTAATGCTTATTATGCAGCATGCATTATTCCAAGTGTTTTTAATGGATTAAGAAATTTATTCCTAGTAACTGCAAAGACACTTATCTTCATAGTTGAAGAAACTGAGGCACAAAATTAAGCTTGACCTATATTCCCAAGCACATACTATGTGTATGTATGTTTTTCAAACTGGAATTACAGGGTATTTTCTTTTTTTTTTTTTTAATTTTTTTTTTTTAGCTGTAGATGGACACAATGTCTTTATTTTATTGGTTTGTATGTGGTGCTGAGGATTGAACCCAGAGCCTCACGCATGCGAGGCAAGCGCTCTACCGCTGAGCTACAATCCCAGCCCACAGGGTATTTTCTTATACACTACTTTATAATAGATTGATAAATACCTTTCATGACTATTATAAAAAACGAGGCTGGTGTGGTGGTACACACCTGTTATCCCAGCAGCTTGGGAGTCTTCAGGCAGGAGGATCCTAAGTTCAAAGCCAGCCTCAGCAACTTTGTTTGGCCCTAAGCAACTCAGTGAGACCCTGTCTCAAAATACAAAAAAGGGTTGGGGATGTGGCTTAGTGGTTAAGCACCCCTGGGTTCAATTCCCAGTACCAAAAAGGGAAAAAAAAATGGATATTTCATTTTCATATTATAGAATATTTTGAACATACTCAAGTTTTTTGTTGCTATGGGCTCCTTGAAGCCTAGCTACATATTCCCTTTGGGATAAAAGATTATAATACTCATTCAATATGTTAGTACTGATCAAGAAGCACTATGTGTTCATAAAGATGTTTTCTGAAGACTGGCCTGTTTTTAAGTACTTTCTGAACTTGCTAGCAGGTTAAGCCCAACTGGCAAGAGTAAACGAAGCAACTGTATATAGGACACAAGAAATGGAAGTACATTTGATAAGAGGTAGATCAACATGCTTGCATGTCAGAATGCAACATTTTCTGGCTATTTTCAAAGATTCATCAATACTGTGGTTTTGCTTTTTAATTTGTTAAAAATATGTATGAAGCATCTAGTCGTATAAGGCTCAGGATGCAAAGCTATTTACACGAATTGGAAGTGCGAAGCCCTGCATTCCCATACTCAGGAAAAGGAGTACTGGGTGAGAGCCACAGAAGGGAACAAAGTGATATGGGGGCTCAAAGTAGATAGGCCAGGTTGGGCTAATTCTGCAAAGCTTATACACAGTGTATCACTCAGCTGGAAAAATCAGCATGTTCAGAGGCAAGTGGAGAAAGTCACACAATTTAATGCTAGTTTAGTAAAAATTAAGCTCTGGATATAATAATTATTTAACCACATAAACAGTCTCTAAAAGTAGGTCTTTCACAAATAAGTACAAAAGATGAATTAACATGTCCAAAGTCATGTAGTTTTAGAGTTAATTCCTTGATGCATAATTTTTTTTTTTTAAACATTGATCACGACACTTCCTGAGAGCCAGGCACTGTGGGCAATACAAAAGCATAAAATGTGGTCCCTGTCATTAGTTTGTATTATGAAGATCCAAGATGTCAAGTAAAGCCAAGTGTATGCCACTACCACCCTCTGCCCTTTTCTTTGGTTGAGACACCTCAGGCACTTCATCTCCTGCAGCTGCAATCTTAGGCTGCCCGTTATTCCACTGAATTCCGAAGAACATAGCCTTTTCCTGAAGAAACTCCTTTCTTCAAAGCTTCAGGCCAGTTGTGAGTCTCCAAGTAAGTGGATAGGATATCAAATAC